>PVJO010019644.1:0-33775 GCA_004026905.1 Hystrix cristata
GTCTGCACAGTCAAGGAGAAAGAGCACCCTGCTGTCTCTCCCTCCCCCTTTAGGGACACTAATCCTATCAGAAGAGGTTCCCACCCTGATGACATCACTTAATTATCTCCCTAAAGGCCTGTCTCCAAATATAGCCACACTAGGAGTTAGGGCGTCAACATAACATTTGAGAGGGTGGGGGCACAATTCAGTCTACACACCCACTCAAAATTACTGTTAAGATTTTAAGAATAAATATGAATTGGAAAATTATTCCACTCTCACTGACCACTTTAAAATACAAAAGTAACATAACATATTAATATTTATTCTCCACTTTAGTCTTGAAATAGGAGACATTCAATAATCTGTCAGGTAGATTGTATTGGTGCCCTTGAAAGTGCCTTTAGATCCCCCAATTTTTCCACTATGTGATGATATCAGAACTGAGGCTCCTGTTTTGTTTTGTTTTGTTTTGAAGAGACAGGTCTTGCTGTTCTGCCCAGGCTGGTCTTGAACTTCTGAGCTCACAATTACTTGGGAGGCTCAACTTCTCAGCCTCCCAAGTAATTGTGATGTGCCAAGTAAATGTGATGTGTACTGGCATGTGTCACCACACCCAGATCAAGAAACTTGTTTTAAAATGCACTCAAATTTGGCCTCTTCCATTACTCTTAAGCATATTCTTATAATTCTTAAATCAAGAATTCACATTAAAAGCACTTATCTTTAAAATGAAACATTAAGGAGAGAATTTTTTTAAATATTCTGATAAACCATAATAGCCAGTCCAATAGCACTTATGTATGTGATCATTCAGGTTCCTCATTTCCTCCTCTTATTCAGCTTTAGAAGTACCATCTAATAACTAAAGCTAATATGAGCCCAATGCTTAGCTCTGTCATATGGCCTTGTACCTGAGCAGATTGGAGGCAGAGCTAGAAACAAAACCACAACGGTATATCCTGGACCCTCGACCACAGGAAGCTGATGAGCTGTCTTCCAATAAATGAGTATTTCTTTATGAGTATTTATTATTTTAATCGCACATAAAGGGAATTTTATATTCTCTTCTTGATAAAGGCAAGTGATGCTTTCAGAGCTAAAACGTTTTCCAGAAGCTCTAGAGATGTGGACTTTCACATTCTTCAGTCATTTGGGAAATCAGGCCATTTACCTAGAAGAGGTTAAACTCTCAGGATAAGAAGCACTGAGTGCAGAGCCATTGTGGCAATGTTGGATGGGTCAAATCCATGTTGCATCATTAAAGTGTTTCCTAGGTTCCTGAAACTGATCCGGATAATAAGAAAATATGCTTGGCTTGGTCAGACATATTTTCAAAAACAACACAATGGCCTTCACTGGAAAGCAACTTTCCCTGTATTTATTCCAGAAGCACAGTCCATAGACTGATCGGAGTGGGTACCTTGATTCTGTCACTTATTGTATGAGTGGCCTTAATTAGATGACTTAATCTGAGTCTTAGTTTCCTGTTCTGTAAAAGGGAAGATTTTATTATGAATTGAGAACATGCCTAGTAAGTGCCTAGCACTGTGTATAGTCATACCTAATAATCAATACCAGGTAGATATTATGATCATTGTTACTATTACTACTGTTGCTAATTTCCTGTAGTCTTTCCTGTTCATCCATACTCAGTAATAACTGTTGACATAGGCTTGTTTTCCAGCACCTTTAAGGGTCCAAGGCCAATACATTGTTGCAATCGTTTAGTCTGTCCTGTGCAGTCTTTTTCTAGCACTTTTGAGCTCACATTCTTCTTGGCCCACCCCCAGAGAACCACGCAGGCCGTCCATGCCCAGACGAGAGTCTCTGTTAGCAAGTTTAATCCTCTGGCAGGATTAAACTGGGCAGAGAATGAAGATGGGGCCAGCAGCGAAGACGTCTAGACCCCATGGAAAGCTCTTCACTGAGGCTTAAATGGGAGAGGCAGCAGAGTTTTCTTGGCAGCAGAGGTCTGACATGACTCAATTAGCCCAGGTTTAGAAGCTTCATTAAAGATCTGTGTTATTGCTTCGAAATGGACTACTATATGTTTTGGGACAGTGTTACATCTCAACAGTGCAAAGGCAGACTGTAAATCACAAGTCTTTGTGTAGCCAAAAATTGTTCCCCAAAAGACTCCCTGGAACCTGTGCTATTACCTTATCGGGAAAAGAGGGTCTTTGCAGATGTTATTATGTTAAGGGTCTTGAGATAAATAGACTGGAGTATGTGACGTTAATAAACTCTAACTCTGATTTTAAAAAACAAACCTAAGTGCCTTTCATTACTAGAGATTCAATCTCTACCTACTGTATCTAGTGGTGCTACAAACCTGTCACAGGCTTCTCCTCTCCTGTCACCCAGCCTCCACGGCTGCCGGGGATCCCAGCGGGAGGGACAGCAGATACACAGGGGCAACTCTTTCTGCCCTTCCCTTAGGACAGTGTACACCATTCTCAGAGGACCCCAAGTTTGCAGGGAGTCAGAACTAGTCCTCCTGTCCCCATGAGTCAAGCATCCTGCAGGGCCACTGTAGGCAAACATGTCAGAAAAGCACCCCTATCCCATCTGGGTTCCAAGTTCTCATAAACTATACTCTCACCATCACTTTCTTCTCTGATTCGATATGGCCTAGTAGACTGAGAGAACATTGCTTGTTTAGGAGCTTGAACCATGATGGGAAATCAGTACAAAACTTGACTGATTTACTGATTTATCACATCTCACCCACATCCTCCCCAATGGTCTTTTTAACATTGATGCATTTCACACACCATGTACAACTAGATTAGTTTTGGGGGTTTCCTCCCTCTTGTTATTTACTGTCAGTGATCACCAATGCCCCTAATCTTCTGTAATCTGTCTTTGATTTCTCCCTTGTTGAGGACTCCATTGAATTGATACTTGCTATATCTCATCTGCTGCTGATTGTCTTTCCCAGGTGTTTTTCATAGAACGTCAAGTTCGCCTAGACCTAAGGCCAGTCTTTGAAGCAGCCTCTTTAAACTCAGCTGAAAGTCCATTTTCATTTTAATTCCTTTGAACCAAGTGTCTGTCCTCTCGCTTCTCATATCTAACAGTAACTGGCTCATTCCCGGTGGGAAAATCATCACCAAAGTGCAAGCCCTTCTCCCTCTCCAGCACTCTCCAAGTAGATCCTACTATGAGATTGGAAAACTTAATCTTCTACTCATTGAAAGGGTTTAACTCTTTCCCTACCAAGTGATCTAAAAAAGACAATTTGCACAGATATGCTGATCCTCCTGTAAGTACACAGCTTTCAAAATATGGGAAAAATTAATATGGGCAAGAAGATGGGTCCTGATACAGATAAATGTGCCCCTCTCTTTTCCCTCTGCACCCCCTGACCAGGAAGGTCATATACAGAGAGCTCTACAAGCAGTAGAGAACAGAGACAGCCCCAGGTTTGCAACAAACACCATTGACAGAAGATAACTGCTAAGAATTTTGCTAGGAATTCAGGGTGGGAGCAGAGGTTTACACTGTGACCTGGTTTAGCAAGTAACCTGAATTAGAGTGTGAGACACATCTCTTCTTCAGAGCTCTCCAGCTCTTCCCACCACTAGGTAACCCTTTTATTCAGACTCCAGCCTTCTGCCATCTTTCTGGGCCCTACCTTCCCTTCAGACCTCCTTCAATTTCCTCAGATACCTCCCACCAGCCCTTGGAAACTTGTCCAAAGACGTGTCTCTCTGCCCTCTCTAAGTCTATCCAGGCCATGCCCTGATGGCAGCCATTTCACAGGCCACACAGTCGATCCTGCTGCTTTGCTACCTACTGTATTTCCTCCCAGTCACCACAGAAGGAAGCTCAGAGCACACCATCCAAACGAACAGGCCTTCCACAGACCCCAGACTTACCAGGAGCCTGGCCTTGGATTTCCAAGCCACCAGAATTGTCTTAAAGAAATGAAATGTCTTAAAAACAAATTAAATTAAAAAAAAAATTAAAAAAGGAATGTCTGCTGTTTATAACTTACCCAGTCTACAGCATTCTTTTTGCTAGCAATGCAGACCCTGTAAGACACGGCCCCTGTCCACACTGTCTGTTCCTTAGTCCTCAGTGCCAGGATCCTCTGGCTTCACTCCATCTGTAGGACACTCTTATCCCACATGCTCACATGGCTGTAGCTGGTCCCATGTCTTCCTTCAGGCTTCTGCTTATGTCACAGCCACAGAGAGGCTTTCCCTGAGTAAATCAGCACTCCCCATCCCCTAAACCTTTGAATCCCTTGATTATGCATTTTCTCGTGACATTGCTTTCATGTGTGTTCATTGTCTGTCTCTTCCACTCGAACATGTGCTCTGCTAAATCAGAAGTAATCCTCTTCCCAGACTCTGCAGGGCCTATAGAATGGATGTTCCATGAGTATTTGTAGGTTGCTAAATCAAAGAGTGGAAGATCATGGAAAACTCAAGTGTCAGGAGTAGTCACAAGGATTTCGAAGAGAAGAAAGTTTGAGCTGGGGGTAGGAAGCTGGCTCTATACAATGTGGAGACATTATGAAACTCTAACCATTCAAACACAATGATGTAAACTCCATAGCCATTCTTAGAAAGATCCCCCAGGAGGGTAGCTTCAATCAAAATAAGGCAGTGAACCAAGCAAATGGATGCTGAGGAAAGAGTCATGATCTGAAAAAGGAGAGAGAAGAAACCAAGCACAGGAAACAGGAAGCGGGGCCCAAGGAAAGGAAAGCGAATGGATTCCCCAGATGGTGGTGGGTGGGGACCCAGGATGATAGCTGGGTGGGCCATCCCAAATACAAGAGGTTGGACTGTTTCAAGAAGATCAAATGAAGAGGATAACTGATATGAGATTTAGGTAAATGTACATACAACATGACGTTAGACTCCTAAGAATACTTAGAAAAGCAAATGAACAAACAAGGCTCATAATTCTGATGAAATCCAGGAAATAGTTTGCTTAAAAAGTTGTCATATTTGTTACATAAATAGCATACATTGGAAGAGTCATACTATTGTAGTACTGAATAGTGCTCTAAGCAAAATCATGCTGAAAGAATGAAGAGGGTGAGATGGGCAAATGTCTGGTCTGTTTCTCATGTCCTCCACCCCAGACATTCAAGAATTATCTCAGCGTGGTATGTATCATACCTTCCTCCCTGCACTCTTGTTTTAACACAACATCCCAGTTGTCCTTACTATGAACCATCAATTGGTTCAGTCATTTTACCAATACGTTTTGCTGATAGCATTGTTTACCTGTCTTGTTATGCTACACTCCTAATTCAGGCTTTGCTTTTCTTCTCTCGAACACGTTCATTAGCAATTCTTCCAGTGAAGATCTGTGGATGATACACTCTGGGCCTGTGTATGTATGGAAATGTCTTAGCTATATTCCCCAATCTTGAATGGGAGTTCAATTGTATAGATTTCTAGATCACAGTGATTTTGCCTCAGCCCTTTGATAAGTTGCTCTACTTCAATCCTGATTTCTGGCACCTTTTGTTGCTCATGGGAGTGGATAGCTGGCCTGCTTTTTCTTTTAATGATAATTTTTCTTTTCTCCTGGGCAGTCTCTTAGATTTTTCTATCTCTGAGGCTCTGCAGTTCTATTATTTTGTATCTAGGGATGGGTTCATTTGTACCAATCTTGCTAGAGACCTGGTGTTCACTTCCATTTAGAAGATGTGAAGATTCCTGTCTCTCTGCAAGCCAGAACAGTCTTCTAAATATTGATCCTGCTGGTTTTTACTTCTCTAACTCCTGCATAGACACCAGAGCCTAACAATTTGTCTCCATCAGGCTGATGTCTTTACATCTATGAGCTGCGTTCCAGGTCACTTTCCTGGGGGTATCTTCCAATATTAAATTCTCTCTTAAATTGCATCCAGTCTAGCAAGTACCCAATGTATGTTATAATTATTATTTAAATAACTATGTTTTTTCTTTCCACGGTTATAATTGGCTCTTTATTATAAGTCTCTATCTGTGATTCATTCAGTTAAGATAATTCATTAAGCATTTACGAGGTGCCAGGTACCTTTCTAGGCTCTAAGGACTCCAGAGTAATAAAATATACAAGCATATGTTCTCTTTGAAGTAAAAGGAAGAAATGGGATATATATATACAAATAAAGTTAGAGAGAGAGAATATGGTGGTAAGTGCTATGGAGAAAAAAATAAAACCAGGGAGGGTATAGGGAGCAAGGTATTGCCTTACTGATGGAGGAAGGAGAGCCCTGTGACCAAGACTTCTTTTGGGGACTGAGATCAATAGGGAAAGACAGCACAATGTGCTTCAGAGCTGGTCATGGTGGGGAGGTGGGAGTCCTGGAAGGGGAAATGGGAAAGAGGAGGGGGGTCCTGCTGGGGGACCCACAGGACTCCTAACCTGTGTACATATGGGTTTGCCTGGTTGTGTCTATAAACAGAGAAGCAGAGGCCTAAGGAAGCCAAGAATTGGAGACAAGTGGGCCACAGTCCACAGAGCACTCAGTAGGATGCTCAGAGTGCCAACTTCTTCCCATGTCTTGTGTTTTTGGTTCATAACCTCTTATGTTGGCTTTATGAGTGTTATTACTTTACCTCTTTGTGAAGTCAAATATACTTAGATTCTTTTCAGAAGTTTGCTCTATTATTTGAAGTGCTTCCAGAGTTAATTTTTTTTTTGCTCCAATTTGTAGGCAGCCCTAAATATTATCTTATGAGTCCTGGAGGTGGGAAGAATCTCACTACCAAAGAAGGAGACTGCAGCGGTGTGACCATAGAAGTGGATGCTATGCTGCTGGCTTTGAAGACGGAGGAAGGGACCAGAAGCCAATAAGGGCAACTCCAGAAGCTGGAAGAAGTAAGTAAATGCATTCTCCCTAGAGCCTTCTACCCAAGCACAGCTCTGCCCACTCCTCCATCAAAGCCCACTGACTTAAAACTTCTGACAACCAGGACTGTGAGACAGTAACTTTGTGTTAATTTAAGCACCAGGTGGTAATTTGTTACAGTGCAATAAGAAAAAAATATACAGACTGAGCATCCTTAACCTGAAAATCCAAAGTCCCAAATGCTCTAAATTCTGAGACATTTTGAACACCAATATGACATAGTACTGGAGCATCCCACACCTGATTGCCTGTGACAGGTTGCAGACAAAATGCAGGCTCATGAAAATTATTGTATAAAATTAACTTGGGACCATGGTTCTAATGTATATATGAACGTAAAAAAGTTTCATTTGTAGACCCCAATCCTATCCCCAAGGTATTTCATTATGTATATGCAAATATTCTCAAACATGAAAAATCCAAAATCCAAAACACTTCTGGTCCCAGACATTTTAGATAAAAGATGTTCAAGCTATACCTGCTTCATCGGCTGTGAGCATCCCTTCTTGTCATAATGAATCTTGTTTTATTTTTTTTATTACTGGAGTTTGAACCCAGGACCTCCATGCTGAACTATACCCCTCAGCTTTTTTATTTTTTTATTTTTATTTTGAGACAAATTATTGCTAAGTTGCCCCAGCTGGACTCAAAATAGTGACCTTCCTGCCTCAACTTTCCAGAGTGCTAGGATTACAAGTGTGCAACATCATCATACTTGGCCAGTGTTAGTTAACCTTGATTTTCAAGTTCAGTGGCTTCAGAAATGCCTAGGAGATTAGTAAAGCACACTTGTGGTGTGTCTGGGTGGGTCATGGGGCATGATCTTGGGGATCATATCTGGTTCCTGGCCCTTTCTTCTCAGGCTCTTCCTCTACTGTCTGCTTCCCTGACATTATGAAGTGAATAATTTCCTCCAACATACCCTTCCACCATGACGTTCCTGCCTTGGAGCAGCCAACCATGAACTGAATCCCCTTAAACTTTGAGCCCAATAAACCACTTCTTCCTTTAAATTGTGGGTGTCAGGTATTTTGTCCAAGCAATGGAAAGCTGACTAACACATTTCCCTGTAAGACTTTTAAACTCCTAAATGCCACTGCACCCACCCTGAGCCAGCATCTCCTTTCTCAGTGCACTTGCAGCTATACTTCCCTTCCTCAGGGTCTTCTATCTGCTTTTACAGTCCCTTATCACGACCCACCCCACATTTTAATGTCACTCCAGGAGACTCTAGCTTGCTTTTGAATGAAGGACTCTTAGTTTCCCTTCAAGCTCTTTTCAATATCTGTTCTTTTTTCACACTGTTCTTTGCTGAAGGCAGAAGTCCTCTTTTTCCTCAAAATACCTTTATATCTAACTTCTTTGTTCTCAGCAGCTGACCACTTCACTCAGCAGTGAACATGTCTCCAGCAAGTAACTAAGAAGACTGTCCTAGGGGAGGATGGACCTCCCCCATGTGACTATCTGAAGCCAACTTTACCTGCATCTCTGCCCTTCAGCAGCACAGGCCTAATCCCCACTGCAGACAGAGAGAGAAGCCCCCTCCCACCCCACCTTGCTGGGTGAACCCTATTGGCAAAGGCTGCAATGAGTTCCAGATGCCAGGCCACTGCCTCACAGAGTGCTGGCAGGCCATCCACACAAACAAGCAGACAGCCCTGGAGTTAGAACCCAAGAGCTGGATGAGAACCAGGAGAAAAGCAACCCTTGGTATGAGGGCCTGCGTGTGTGTGAACCAGGATGGGAGATGAAGCAAAATACTTCACCTGTTTTTCTCAATGCACAAGATTGGCTGCGTGGATGTTTGTTTGGATGTGAAAGGGCATTGCTGTCCAACCAACAAGATGAAAGGATTAAGTATCTATAAACTATTTCTGTTTCTAAAAGCTCCAGTGGTCTCTGAAGTCAAATTCTTGTTGTTAAAGCATCTGTGCATATGCACACACACACACACACACACACACACACACACACACACCCCTTTGCTACAGGTGAGGGGACGATGAAAGGGTTCTGCTCTTTCCAGGCAAAGCATGGGCATCGTGGATACCATTTGAAGATGTTCGGTTGCCTCAGGGCACAGGTGCAGCTCCAGACGCCCTCCCCTGACAGCCTCTGCTCCTTGCTGGGCTCCTCACTCTGTTTTCTGCCAACAACATATTCCATATTCCAGCCATGAGTCTGAATTACCCACGGCAGGAGCCCTGGTCTTTTTTACAGAAAGCTAAAAGGCCCATTTTTCTCTTTCTTCCCCACAAAAACACAGCAAGTAATTTATCTCTCTACAACTCACCACAGCAGGAGTAGAAATGGGCTTCGCAGCTCTCAGAAGCAGCAGCTCTTTCCAAGCCAGGCCCTGACACGCTAGGGAGTTTGAGCTCTGACTTCCTGGGAGCCATGCGATCCCCCTCCCTGTGATACTCAACAGGTGGCCCGGCCAGAGGCTAAATCCTCCAGGCAGAGCTGCAGCAGCTGCCAGACAAGGAATATTTTTAAGACACCAGTGTTCCTTAGAGGCTGGAAGGTGAGATGGGCTGATTTCTTTAGAATCCAAAAAGAAAATGAAAATCAGTCTTTCTGCCCAAGCCAGACACATTTGTGGGCAGAGCAGGTGGCTGCCTGTATGTTGGAACATGAAAGGTGCCAAGAAGGTCCCCAGCCAAAAATACCCCCACAATCCAACTGGTCATGAGATGCTAACTCCTTCCTGTAGACATCCTTTCTTTAAAGTCTTTTTTTCACCACCTTCTTCACAAGTGCAGATTTTAGGAAGGGATTGCGTATCATCATTTCCTTGTTATAGGCTGAATCATGTCCCCCCACATTCACATGTTGAAGCCATAATCCTCAGCATCTCAGAAGGTGACTATAGTCGGAGGTAGGATCTTTAGAGAGGTGATTAAGCCAAAAGGAGTACATGAGGGCAGGTCGCCATCCAATCAGACTGTTGTCCTTGGAAGATAAGGCAATCAGTCCAAGATGCACACAGAGAAAGACTGCGAAGTCACCGGAACAAGACAATCAACTACAAGCCAAAGAGATGCACCTCAAAGGAACCCTCCAAGCCAGCACCTTGACTTTGGATTTCCAGGATCCAGATCTTGAAGAAGATATATTTCTGTTGTATAAGCCATCAGACCTATGGTGTATCATTAGGATCTCCCAAACAACCTGTGAGACTCCTTAACATAGTTCATTCAATTCTCAGCTCTCTGACACCTAATTGAGGTTTGGAATAACAAAGGGGAACACGTGCTTCCCATGAAGCAAAGGGTCTGGAAACAGTTCCTGAAGAGTTATGGAGCTGTGTATTGGGTTGGAAGAAAGTGGTAGGCAGAGGAAAGGAGACAGTTCCTCATGTCATTAATACCTGATATTTATACCAAATTGTGTGGTTTCCCAGGTGCCATCACAATCAGCTTGGTATTGTATCCTAACAACAGTGTCTGAAGGAGATACACTCCCCAATTTATAGAGAAAGAATCAGACTCTAGAAAAGATGTGTGAGTTGCTCAAGGTCATCCCCAGAGCCAAGATTCAAGCCCAAAGCCATTGGCTCCCACTGAAGACTAACTCCTTTGGCTTCCCAAGTGTGCTGCGGCTAACTCTGCCCATCCAACTCAACTCCTCCACCATTCAGTCCCTTCCAGGAACAACAGGCCAAACTGCTCCTAATCCAACAGTTTTATGTTGCAAACTACCACTACTGTTGGAATCAGGACTGTATTTTGGTCGTCTTTGCAGCCCTCATAATATCTGATACAGAGTATTGGTCAGATGGGTGAAATGTTTTTGATTGAACCAGTGTGCCCCCTCCTTTTATTTTCTGCAAAAGCAAGGTGGATTAATCCAAAAGATATGCAGGATTTCCTCCACATAGCCTTCCAACTGTGGCCAGAATATTATTAGGTGATCTGGCCAAACTCCTAAGGTGTTCCCTGCTGCCTATCTGGCCAATCTTGTGTGACTGAAGAAGAAGGTAGCTGCTTCCGGAGCCTGCCTATGTGCAATAGGAATCTGCCTGAAACTTGGGCTGAATCCATGCCACTGAAGCTCCTCCCTGGGGCCTCTTCAGGACAGGGCTGATTGTGACCACAGCAGTGCTATGAGTAAAGACTGTGTCTGCAGTATCCAAAGCTCTCTGCATTTTACTACAGTTACTGCAGTGCACAGTCACACACAGCACACGCCCACAGACAATGGATCACTGCAACATGCAGGGTGTGGGAGTGAATCCAACCCCCGTCGCTGCCCAGGATCGGTCCAGGTCCTTGGCTTCACCTTGCCCATGCCTCGAGCTCTGAGTTGCACCCTGGGCTCTCTTGTGACCCCGCTCACTCACCAGGGCCAGGCTGGCATCATGATCATGCAGCCAGGCTTAAGGTAGTGCTCTTTCCACCTGTAAGTCCTTAATGCTGGGGGGAGTCTTTCCCTTTTGTGCCCACACATGACATACACATAGTGAGCCATCCTCATGGCTCTTCTGTGCCACTGCAAGGAATCCTCAGGCTCTTGGTGTGTGTTAGGGACAGGAGGGGACTTCTCCATGTGGGTGGGAGGATGAGTCAAACCAAGCTCGGTGGGAGATACTAACCTGCACATGGGGCCCTCTTGTCAAGCAGGACCTGCAGGTGCCATCACTGACTCGAAGGGCTGTCACTAACCTGAAGTCACACTTGAGGTCACTGCCAGTTGCAGGGGTCTCACTGTCATCGAAGGGCTGGTGAAAGAGTCCAGAAAGTTGTGTCTGAACCCACTGCTAGGACAGCTGGGAGCAGGGCTCAAAGCCCACAGGGCAAGTACTGGCAAAGTGCAGCTGAGGAGGTTAGACCGATCCCAGCAGATGAAGAGTGCAGGGCAGCTGTTACTCCTTGGGAGCTGCTGAGCAGGGGCCCAGCACCAGGCGTGACTCACTCTGACCACCTGCTTGATGCATCGCAAAACAGGAAAAGCCCAGCTAGTAGAGCCCAGCTCAGCAGGTGAGGACTTTACACTGAATCTAGAGTTTTCATCAACAGCATCTCCATTGCTCTGGCCAAATCTGCTCTTATCTGCTGCTTTATAATTTTGTCAAAATCTTAGAATTTTAGAAGACGCACTTCACCTTCAATGTTTATGCTGAAAATTCTTCCTCTGCTGGGGAAGTGGGAAAGCCTCTGTCCATCCATTCCTTCTCCTCTCTTTCTTCCTCTTCCTCTTCCCGCTCTACCCAACTCATCCCCCTTTCCACTCATCCCCATTCCCACTCCCCTACCCTGGATTTTGTTGGTGCTGAGCACTGCTCAGCCTGAAAGCCACTGAAAGTCTCCCCATGACCCAGAAGGCCCAGGCCCCACACCCTCTTATGCTTATCACAACCACACACCCTGCCATGAGCAGCTGATTTGAAAACTGTCCCCCTGCCACCTGCTTAGGACTTGCTGCTTAATGGTTTCATTTCTGTATATATCATACCTCCACCCCTACTGTGGGGGCTTTGCTTTAGGGAAGAAGAATTACAAATCAGAACATATGCATTATCTTCTGGATTCTTTCTGGAGATTAATCCAAATAACCTCTAAGATTCCTGCCAGAATCTAGTATAAATAACCTAAAAATAGATGGATAAAAATTCTAACTGAAAACTTTCTGAGGTCTAAAGCATATAATCTATGCAGACACATACAAATTGTGAATAAGTCTAATATTAAGATCGAAAGCAGCAATTGTTTAAACTGTCTTTCAGAACATAGGCACCAAACTTGAGGTCTGATCTAAAAGTCTCCAACAAGGAGAACCCTACAAAGAGAAGAAGACCCTTGGACATGGAGCAGCCAGGGAGCCATCCACAGCTGCAAGACGGTCCAGAATAATGAGAGACTTCTCCACCAAGACTCCAGGTTACAACCCCCCCTCAATTTCACCTTAGCCCAAGCTGCTTGAATTTCTTCACTTCCTGCCAGTCTGATTAGGTTGAGATTTGATTAGGTTCCTGTCTCTTTGTCCATTGCCCTACACTAAAGCTCTTTTTTCACCCTCCAAATCCAGGGCCATAGTGTTGGCTTCTATCATGTTGGTTCATTAGTATCAATGTGACCATAGCTCACGTTTATTGGACACCAACTCTGCACCGGGGACAGTCCACTGCATAACCTCATTCCTCCCCACAACCAGGAGGAATGTGCTCCAATATGCCCCTGCTGCAGAAGAAGACACTGAGGCCTTCAGAGGTTTGGTGGCTTGTCAGAGTCACACAGGTGGGAGCCAGGACTTGATCCCCTCTTCATATCCCTCAACAGGAAATTGGTCCCAGAGAGGCCAGGTTCCTGGGCCCTGGTGTGGCTCTCCACCGTGAGAAGCACTGGGATTTGGTGGTGTTTCTGGGCCCGGAGCTGCTGAGCTAACAGGTTTCTCCTGCTACTGGCTAGGATGATTCTGACGGTACTTCCCACTAGTTTATCTCTGAGTAGTGTCTTGTCTCCTGGCCTTGTCCGTGTGCTCAGCTGTAATGCCATCCTGAGTCCCTCAGAAGTAGAAGTGTGCTGCTGCTGATTGGCTCTCCAGAGTCAGAGGCAACAGTCCTTGGCTGGACAGGAGCATCTGACTAGCGTTTGTCCCTGGTTTTCTTCTATGTGTGTCCACCTGCACACTTGTGGTGTCTGCTTAAGTGACATGGACCCTAGAGGATTATGTCTAGCCAGCTCTGCATTCTATTCTAGCAGTCCAATAAGCCACTACATCATGGAATCAGACCTCATGGTTTTTAAGCATAACTAGTTTGGGGGTCTTTTCCGGGAGGTGCTGGAGATCAAATTCAGGGTCTTGCGCTTGCTAGGAAAGTGCTCTACTACTGAGCTAAATCCCCAACCCCAGTTTAGGTTGTGTTTTTTTTTTTTTTTTCAGTACCGGGGACTGAATCCTAGGCCTTTGCTCTAAGCTATATCCCCAGTCCTTTTTACTTTCCTTTTTTTTTTTTTTTGAGACAGGTTCATGCTAAGTTGCTACACTGCCCAGGTGAGACTCGAATTTTCAATCTCCCGCCTCAGCTTCCCAGGATGCTGGAATTACAAGGTGACCACTATGCCCGGTTTAAATTGTTTTTTTGAATAGCAACAGACCAGGACAGAGAAGTATATGTGTGTACATGTGCACATCCATGTTTGTGTATACACATCCATGTTTATATGTATGAATGCTCATATGTGTACACATGCACACAAATTCATCTGCACGTATGTCCCATCTTGTCCCTCACCAGACTATCAACAGTGGGGTGCTGAGCGTGCTCACTCACACTCGCTCACACACCCAAAGCTGCATCCTCCCTCTATTCTGCAGATGTTGTCCTTCTTCAAGGTCCCTTCTGCCCACACAGCTTTGCTAGCTCCTATCACTGATCCATCACTAACATTAGTGCCTGAGTCTTCATCCTTCCAGAATGTTGGCCACATCTTTGGCTTCTCAAAACCCCACAGGATGGACATCCTCAGTGGACACTCACTGGCATCGCATTCCAAGTCCTGCCAAACCTGTCCAACTAAGTTCACCTTCCAGCCTTGTCACCTACTACATAGTCATTGCCCACCTTATAATTCATCCAACCCTGTGTGCAGAACCAGCAGTTATTGAGCTCAGGACTCTGTACCTGCTGGGAATACTCAAAAACAGGATGAGCTTGCAATCAGCCCTGCCAGTGTACCCCAGACCCAGCTGCCCCAACAAGACTATGACCAATGCCAGCCCTGCTCCCACTGCCTGGAATGCCCACTCCTTTTCTTGCCTGCTAAATCACTCACATCCCCCAAGTCACATATCTGTGTGCTACGTCATTGACTCTCAACTCCTCAGAATCCCTTCCTGGAGTCTGACCTCACTACTAGCTAAGTATGTACAAGTAGTGCACAAAAAATACAGTGAATGTTGAAATTTTAAATGGCCATAAACTTTAATGAACTGTTTAAATATTCACCATAGTGTCTGAGCATACTTTGGGAAAGTTGTTTAACCTCACAGGACCTTGGTTTCTTCATCCTGAAAAATGAGGATAATAATTTTTTCAAAAAACTTTGTTGTGTGTCCATTGAGAAGACTGAGATTTTGTGCTGAAAACATGTAAAATAAGGTCAGAGGTCATTTCTGGTCTCAGCGCTCCTGTGGCTCACATTGCTGTTCATATTTAGGCTGTTCTGCCTCCTTTTTCTTTTTCTATCCTCTAGGTTGATTTTTTTTCATTTCTTGAGATCAGGATATTCATTTGTCTTTGCATTCCAGTGTCACCAGGAGGAGAGCTATGATCACTGCAGATGTGTACCAACTACTGGTTCATTCAGTTCTATTGCTACAGGATCATAGGCATGTTTGGAAGTTTTAGGGTCATTTTATTCATCCTCTGCCTTGAGGTAGGGCTCTCCTATGCTTGGCTGGATGAGAGTGTGGCCCGCAGGCCACCTTGTACACTTGCTCATATTTCAAACAAACCAAAGGAGATCTAAGAGATCATTTCATGCCAGGATGACAAATAGATGCCATTTGTGTGCTGACCTCAGTAAGTTAATCTGTCTCTCTCTCTAGCATTGGGAGTGCTGTAATTGATTAGTGATGTCTGCTCTTTGCCCAAGTTTGGCAGCTGGTAAAGTACTGTCCAGTGATTACCAGTCCAGATTTAGTCCATTGGTTTTATTTGTATAAGAAAAATTAACGTCCAGAAATGTTCACTGATGTGTTCAAAATCACACAGTTAGTGGCAGGATACAAATGGAAAGCCAGGCATTCTTAGTTCAGTGTTTGATAGAGAAGATGAACGTGGGCAAGAAGGAGAGTCCAGTTGTGAGTCTATACTTCGTTTACCTGAAGAGCAAACTCCCCATACTCAGCGTTCTTTGAGCTGGGGATTGTGTCCAAAGCATAGCATAGGAGCAGCAGCTGTCCAGGGCAGAAGTTTCCCCCATCCGGGAAGACTGGGTCCCCAGATATTTCAAAAGAGGAGACATCCCAAGATTTTACACTTTTACAAAATGAAATTAGCTGCATGATATACCCCATGGGAAGAAAAATATCTTTTCCTCAGAATGTTGTGTAACTTCAATTCATAACAGAAACAATTTTTTTGAAGAAAATCACTCCACAAGATCAAAAAATTATAGAATTTAGAATTTCCCAATAAGCTGAAATTTCTGAGGAAGGTATAACTTGTGTCAATAGAATTCCAACTCTGATTATGTACAGACTAAAATTATGTGAGAAAGGGGATGCTGGTAGATACACAGAAAAGAGGCACCTGCTCTCAAGAGAGATCATTATTCTAGCCTTGAACTATGCAGTTCCATCACTGGGTCATATCTCAAATGATGCCACCTGAGGTGGCAACCCTCATCTCATGTGCAGTATGGAAACAGTGATACACAGAATCAAGGCATATTACACCTGGAGAGGAAATTACAATAGTGGCCCAGTCCCCTTTCTTTACAGGTGTCCCCCAAAAAGTGAAATCTGAGGCCACACTGCCAGTTACAGATGGAGCTCAGTCCTAAACCTGAGAGTTTTCTTTCAAAATCTTTACTCTGTCTAACATACACATCCTGGGCTTACACATTTTTCATGAAAACTGGGAGAAACCAACAGAAGGAAAGTCTTCAAAGCAATTTCATTCACACCAAAATAGCAGTACTTATAACCACCTGAGTTAGCAGTTCTGTTTGTTGCTATCCTTTCTTTTAATATAATCAAATAATTTTTATGGACCCACTACTGGGCCCCTGGAAACCCTTCTAGGTCCTTGCCTTGCAGACCAATGGAGGAAATCATATTTGTGGATAACCTTTTATATGCCAAAAACTGTCCAGAGGGTCATCTGATGCATCACAATTTATTATTAAGAGACTGATTCCTTGAGCGATTCAATTACTTATTCAAGGTCATAGATTAACAAATAGTGAAGCTGGTATTCAAAGCCAGTTCTACCTATCTCCAAGTCCTGTGGATTTCTTCATATCCTCAAGCTGCTGTAACAAAAATACTATACACTGGGTAGCTTAAATGACAGAAATTTGCTTCTCACAGTTCTGGTGGTTTAGAGTCTTAAATCAAGGCACTAACCCCATCATAAGAGCTCCACCCTCTTGGAACTTTGGAGAGATTTTCCCTCATGTTCTGACTTCTACCTTTGCCAAGAAAGAAGCTGTTGCTACTGCTGAATTGGATTTTCTGTTTCCTAAACAGTTAAATACCTTTTGTCAAAGCCATGAGTTCTTGTTTTGCAACTAACTGTTCTTATTTTCTGGGAAGGACACTCTCCAGCATTTCTTTCTTTTTTTTTTTAAGTTTGCTTTTGACACTTTTTTGATCATTCTATTAAATTTGTACCCTCAGGTGTAAGTTCATACTTTTGTCATCTTCCTTTTGTGGGGCTTGTTTTGCTCCTGTGTCTGGTGCTTCCCACTTGCACTTTCCTATTTGTTGTGGAAGACACGCAGCCTAGTCCAGAGAAGGAGGGATGATTTGCTGCTGCTGCTGCAGCTGGCCCTGGTTTTAGTGGGAGTAAAGGAAGGAGGGTCCTCACCACCAGAGGTGGTCCGCAGGTAACTCTGTGTCCATGAGGTGAAACTATTCACCTGGGGCCCTGTTCCCGCTCCTGGGTCAACTTTCCTCTTTGGAGAAAGGAATCCTGATTGCCACTGGCTGGCCAGGTGAAGACACTGGTCTTTAAAGGTGGTAGCAAAAGCTGTGAAGAGGTTCCCTGGGCCAAAGATGCATCAGTCTCCAGGAAAGATATTCAGATGACAAGGCTCACTGTGCCCACAACGGAGCACTGGGCACAGGATACAAGTGCACAAGCATCCTCTCATCTGTGTGTGTACTTGTGCTCATGTGCATGTGTGCATGTATGTGTGTCTGTGTATATGTGTAGGTGTGTGTGTCTGTATGCATATGTGTATTGTGTACGTGTGTGTGCATGTGCAAATAAATGTATCTGTGTACATATGCATTATGTACATGTATACATGTGTATGTGTATACATGTGCATGTGGTTGGGTGTGTGTGCATGTGTACATGTGTGTGCATGTGTATATATGTGTCTCTATATATGTGCATGTGTATGTGTTCATGCACTGTGTATGCCTGTGTGCACGTGTGTAAGAAAGAAAGACAGCCTTTTTAACATGCTGGGCTGGCCCCAAACTGATCCCAGCTGAGGCTTTCCTTTATTTTCTCTTGGAGATTTCTCAAGTTTCCATGTCACTTTAAGTACTTGTTTGGGTGCAAATAGCTACTTTTCCAAGTTTGTTTTCTATCATTTCTATGGATTTGGTGTGGGCAGGAAGAAGTGCAGCTCGTGTCCAGGGATCCTTGTGCGACACCCTGAAGCACTGTGTGATGAGGATTAATGAGCCCAGAACGGCCTCAGTGATGACCACTATACAGTATGTCTGCTGCACATTATGCGGGCCTGGTTCACCTGTAGTCATTCCCATCCCCTGGAACTGGAACCACTTCTGGGATGAAATGTAGTCTTTTTTGTTTTGTCTTCTGTGGTTTTTTTGAGACAGGTTCTCTCTGTGTTGCCTAGGTTGACCTTGAACTCATGGGTTCAAGTGATCCTCCTGCTCAGCCTCCAAACAGCTGGGAACACAGGTGTGTGCCACCATGCCCAGTGAAACATGATTACTCCTTTCACAGAACCAAGCCTGGTCCTATCACCTGCCATGTCAAGACAAGCAGTGTACCTGTAAGCTCCTGCACCAGTCTCCGTTGCAATTTCATCATGGTGGGCAAGGACTTAGGAGAGAAGATGTAGGCACACAGCTTTGAGAGAGGTCTGAGCAGTGGGGCTGTCTTGCTGTTACTTGTAGGATGGCACATTTTGTCCTAAAGTATGCAGCATAAATTTGGCTTTTCTCTTAAAAGATATATTCTGGGTTTTGTTTGTTTTGTTTTTGTTTTTATTTCTGGGTTTTTTGTTTTCGATGCTTCAGAAAGAAAAGAGAAAGGGGAGAGGAGGAAAAGAAGGCAAGAAGGAAGGGAACAAAAGAAGAGAGGAGGGAAGGAAGGAAGGAAGAAAAGAAGGAAGGAAGGAAGGAAGGGAGGGAGGAAGGGAGAGTCCTTCCCATCTTCCTTCTTTTGAATATCTCTCTGGACACATTTGTTGGCAGCTCTGCCAGCTGCTGAAAGTATTTTAGAATTGGCAGCAGGCTCCAGGGAGAAAATACAATCTCTGCTCCTCCTGAGAACTCCATTAGCAAGATATTTAAACAGTGGCTTCACCTGAGAGAGGATAGACAGCAGCCCACAGGGAAACCTCCCATCTCCTCAGAGAGCTCAAAGCAGCAGCTGCGTCCTGCTTCTCGGCCTTGACAACGCTTCCTACTCCTCCCGCCTACAGGAACGTTCTGGAGAAAGACATAGTGCACTAGAGACATTGCCTCCCCTCCCATGCTCCACCCTGGCAACGGAATCCAGCTCAATACATCTGTTAATGTTCCTGGTAGGCTGAGAATGTCCTGGGGACAGGAAAGGAACAGAAATCCTGCCCTCAAGCAAAATGGTGCAGCTCTCCAAAGCTGAGAATACAAAACTGATTCACAAGAACACTGATAAATTTGCTGTCTCTGTGCTCAGAAGTATAAGTTTATATCATACAAATGTAATACCAAATACTCCCAAATCTTAAAACCATTAATGGGAGACAATTTTATTTTGTGTAGAAGTTTGGAAGATTCAGAATTCATTTTCCCATGAAATAAATGTTATAAATATATATCAAAAACCATGGAAATGTTTAAAATCATTGACCCTGGAATCCACTTCAAGGAATGTGCCCCAAGAGACCAATGCAATGGGAAAAAAGAAGCAAAGATAGTCAGTGATTTGTTGTTAAACTCAAGCACTAAATATTAAATACTGCCACAAAGAAAAATAGTTTTAAAAAGAGAAATTAATGAGTTGTAAAATTACGCAAATATAAAAATGGTTATGATGTCAATTATAGTTCATGGAAAGCATTCATGATAGGATGTTGGTGAAGGAATTGGAAAATACACTTGGCAGGTACTCCACGATTACTGCTTCACAGAAATTTTTATGCATAAGGGCATGCCCGAGGGTATTATAGAAAAATGAAATTAGCTGTAACCAAATAGTAGGAATATGGGTAAAAAGTTGGTATTATAGAAAAATGAAATTACCTGTAGTGAAATAGTAGGAATATGGATAAAAGGTTTTTTATGATGCTGTATTACTTTTTAAATAAAAATGAAAACATAAAACAAGAGAAATGTTCAATCTCTACGTCAATGCACAAAGTCCTTTTTAACTCTTGTGCAATTAATCTAAGTACAATTAATTTCATCCTGAAATCCCAGGGCCTGCTGGACAAGCTCTCCAGAAGAAAAATGAGAAACAGAGATGGGACGGGGAGAGAAGAAGGACTGAGGAAGGAGGAAGGTGTGAAAGACTTTCAGGCCCCTCAATTTAGGTCTGAATTTACTTTCGACATTCTATCTTACTAAGCTGGTCTTTCTACCTTAGCTTCCTGAATCAATTCCTACTCTAAATTACACTTTTTATGATATCATACCTTTCTCTGTCTAGTTAGAACATTAGATTCTCTGCAATTAATATTATGGTAAACTAGGTTGTAAGGGTTTCAGTGAACATTTGACCAAAACTCAACCTGGCAAATGGGAGAGCAAGAAAGCTGTTTCATCCCTCCCAAAGTTATTGCCTTCACTCCTCAATTTATCATAATGGTAGTAATTTGATAGTACTTTTTTCAGAGCATCTGCTTTCTTGGGACCAAGAACAAGCTGGGGGAGGTGGGTGGATGTTGAAGAAAGATTAAGAACATCATAGAAAAAAATGCGAAGAGAAAGGATTATATAACATTTAGCTTTTGACATGTAAGGCAAAATTAGTAAGAAGGTGATGCTCTTGTTTTAGCAAAGGAATTTCTAAACGTCTCTTTCTCCTCTACTGACATTTTAACCAACAAGCCTAGATGACACAGGTTATAGGTCATCCCCATAAGGGAAAGATGGTCACCCATTTGTTCGTAGTGGCTACACAGAAGGGAAAACTATATAAACTGATTTCTTCTATGGCAGAAGCAGAAGAAGACTTAAGAGTAGAAGTCTATCCACTCAAAAGCCATATACTGAAGTCCTAACCTGAAGCACTTCAGAATATGACTGGATAATTAAGTTAAAATGACATCATTAGGGTTGACCCTAGTTCAGTGCAACCAGTGCCTGTATAAAAAAGGGAAATTTGGACAGTCAGACAGTCATAAGAACTCCAAGTAAACAAGAGACGAGGCGAGAGGCCTGATACAGATTTCCTCTCCCAGCCTCAGTTGGAACCAGCCCAGCCAACAACTCTCCAAGACCAGAAGACCATGAATTTTTGTCACATGGGCCCCTAGCCTGAGGTATTGTTATGGAAGCCATGGGAAACAACAAAGGAGCAGAAGGGAAGGGAAGGGAAGGGAAGGGAAGGGGAGGAGAAGGGAGGAGAGGGGAGGAGAAGAGGAGAGAGGAGGGAGGGTAAGGTAGGAGAGGAGAGGAGGAGAAATTAAGAGTAATAGGGAGAAGAGACCAGAAAGATCATTAGCCCAAGACACTTGTAAGTTGAAGAACTGACTTTTTCATTATGAAATGTTCACTATAAACAAAACAGTTTTTCTGATATGAAGGGACAGTAAGGGCCATACGTACACATGGCCACCATCTTAAGAAGTTCTGGGAATCATAACCCATAATAAAGACCTCTGCTGGTGAAAAATGAACTGATGAGTTCATAGCCGAATGGGCTATTAGGAAGTGGGACCTAGTTGAAGGAAGCAGATCATGGGAGCGTGACCTTGGAGGCTATATTTTGTCCCTAACACCTTCCTTTCTAGCTCCTTCCCTCTCTCTGCTTCCCAGCCACCAAGAGGTAAGCAGCTTTGCTCCACCGCACCCTTCCACCCTGATATTCTGCCTCGCCTCAGGCCTAAACCAATAGAAACAGCCAACAAAGAACTAAAACCACAGGCCAAAATAATCTTCCCTCCTTTAAATTATGTCAGGTACTTTTCCACAGTGACAGAAACCTAACTAATGCATCACTGGAGGGTTTTGAGCTGGAGAGCACCAAGACAATTTCAAAATGTTTGTTGTGAACACCATGCAGAGAACAGGCTGCAGGAATGAGTGTGGACACAGCAAGACCCTGTAAGAGAGTGTTACAGTGAACCAGGAAGATGGGACCTGAGAGGCAGACAGGCATGAGAAGTAATTGGGTTCATGACATATTTGCTGGAAGAGTCAACTGTATTTCCTGAGGGATAGGATGTGGGGATAAGAGAAAGAGGGGAAAAGACTGGGGCTTTTGCATGTGGGTACACGGATGCACAACTTGCTAATGGGCACAGCTGTCAGAGCCATCATGCCTCAAGGTGTCACAAAGCTCCATTCTCAACAAAGGTCTGCTCCTCCAACATTCATTCCTCTTCAGGATTTGTCCTTTCATGTTCACTACTTTCTTCAACACGAACACATCTGTCCTCTCTTTAGCTCAGGAGTAGACATGTGCCTCACCCCACCCCCACCCCACTTTGTGTCTTCTGTAGTGTCCTCAATCGCTTAAGATAATTTTCTGTCTGATGAAATAAAATGTTAGAGCTTGAAGACCCTCAAAGTTCATATTGTTTTCCTCCATGCAGTCACACACATCTTTCTGTAATATTGCAGACATGTTCCTGAGTCATTTCGGGCTCAAACATCTTCCCTAAAACAGGCTTTGAGGAAGACTTCTTCTGACTGTCAGTGATGAAACTGAGAAAGGACGTAGACTGAAAGGTTACACTCTCTCCCCTGTCCTACCCTTGGGAATCAACTTCAGGAATCTTTGGATCCACCTCTCTGACAATTCCATTTCACTCTTTATGCTACACAGGAACACAAGTGAATCACGGTCCATTTCCTTTTCCAAAACTTTTTAAACTAAGGACTGAAGATGAAAGGGTTTTCTTTCCTAAACCAAATGTTAACCAGCGGGACTGTTTTGTAAGAACATCACACCCTCTGGGCACTTCTTGGACAGATATATATGGCACAAGATGGGTTTCCTTCTCCCTCTTCCAACATCTGGAGAAAGTATACAGCACTCCACCTATCACACCTTCCAGCAGGGGGAGAGGCTGTGAAACATGTTTTTGTTCATTGTTTACCTGAATCTGTTTGTTCACAACCTCTCGGACCGGAAAGGTAGATTTCCAGGTGACAGGCTGCAGCTAGAGGCTTATTATATAACTTTGGTTATATGGTGATTTCTCTTTTCAGAGCGTAGAACAGACGCTGAGTGATTAAGACAGGAATTGATTTATGTCCTCCAGTATCCCACCTAGCTGGGATGAGCATGTCACACTCTGGGGTGGGAAACATTCTTGTTGCTTCTTTGGTAATGCTGAGCTCTTGGTGGTTGATAATGTGACAGCTTTCTTGTGTCATTCTGTGAAGGATGCAGCAAATAAGTGCTTGATTCTCAGAGAACCTTGGAGCTCAGTAATCCACTCAGCAAAGTGACTCCGATCCACCGATGTGGAGGCATTCGGACTCTCCTTGATCACTTCCAGTAACTGCTGACTCTCTATGCTCCAGCAGCTGTTTGCAGGGGCTCTGCAGGATCTGACTCAAAGGGAATTATCCCTACAAGCTTTTCCCTTTGATGGGCTCCTGGTGAGAGGCCACAGGGCCACATGGGTGACTAGAAAGATGCCGATCTAAAAGTCGGCCCTCCTCAAAGGTCAGATTTCTCCCTTTAGAGCTTGCTTCTTTGTACATGTGAGACTATCGCTGGTTTTTTTTTTTCAGTACTGTTTATTAAGTAACCATTTCTTGCCAGACATTGTTATACCCAAGGAGGCAATCTGAGTAAAACCCACTCTTTGTCCACCAGGAGCTTATCATCTAGTTCAATGAATGTTAATGACTTTGAGTTAGAGAAAATAGCATCCGTCATCTACAGCTGTCATTAATTATACATTAACTTATTCCATAAAAATTTATTGACCAGAAGTTACAGTCTAGAAGGGAGGAAAACCTAAATAAATCATTATAATAGGATCTTACAAGTGCCATAATAAAACACAGTTCATTTACTCGATCCTTCTTAAAGCAACTGGCCATTGAAATCGTCCCGAGGTGTTAAGGCAAAAAAAACCAAATGATGTTGAATACTCATGGGAAGAGGCAAAGAAAGATGCTGCCAGAAGGATCTTGTTCTTGCTGATTCTGTTCAAAGCTGGCCCAGCCGTACACCAGAGGATTGACCACGGGGTCCTCAGGCAACACCTGTAATCATTCTAACCACTCCGTGGCATGCGGCCTAATGAGAGTCTTGCTGTCCTGGCTTAATGAGCTGAAACATTTCAACTGTAATTAGCACATTTATTAGCTTAATATGACTCAATGCTTCTAAAGCTTCTGAAAAGAATTCAATCTCTAAAATAAATTAAGTCCTTCCCACAAGCTCCTTCATACAATGAACTTAAGTATTTTCTTTTTTCCTTTTTGGTATACCATATATCACAAACATCATCCCCCAAATAATTCCAATCATAGTGGACCTCAAATAGCCAGGCTCAAAGTAATTAAATTTTATTGTGAATTGCTCTCTGAGCTTTTCTGAAAATCTCAGAGAAAAGGTAGGAAGAGTAGATCTCCAGCAAGAATCAAATTCTGATTAATTGTGATAAGAAAACTGGGTTTTTGGTAAAACTAACAATGGTGCTTCCAGCCATTAACAGTCCTGCCTGGCGCAGCAGGACGGGGGTGGTGGCCCAGGCTGTGCCTTTTGCCATCACTTGTTGCCTCTGTGCCTCCATCTATCAGCTGAACACAGAATCAATAGCTAGTTGCCCAGCAGGATTTTTAAAGGTTATCATTCTGAATCCTTCACCTGATGGATGCAAAATGTTGATTGAATCAACTGAGAGTTGAAAAGTTGCTTTCTGTTGCAGGTTTGACGCTTTACCATTTTCTGCAGATAAAGAAGTTTCTACAAAGCAAGAAAAATTACTTTTCTGGGATCTGCTCTTGCTCTATAGAAACAGAAATACAGCTAAGAGGCTTAAAGTGGCGACAGCGGACAATTCAGGCTTCATCAAAGAAGGACTACGCTTGGTTTTGACAGAAAATTCCTCTGTATATATTCGTGTATATATTTTGAAAAACCACTATTTCTTTTTGAGGAAAGGATATTTGAAAGGCAGTCTTTGGAAACTCCAAAGCAAAGCAAAATCTATTAAACAAATAGATATGGTCTTAGAATAATGCTAAATGGGAATTGATTGACATGTTACAAAAGATGTAACTATCAAGGTTCTGATCCATTATGCAATGAATTGCCATTTATCCAAATGTTTCTGAATTCTGGGCTTTTTTAAATTCATATTTGAAAAAAAGATAATGATGAGACTGCCTTTGGCAGTAATCTTTTTTTCTGCTTCATATTTGTAACTATTTTCTGAAACAGCAACAAACATATAATGCAGTTTTGTTTCCAAACTACTGCAATAAAACAAGTAATGCAATCAATTGAGTCATGCGAATTTTTTGGTTTCCCAGTACATATAAAAGTTTTGTTTGCACTATACTTTAGTCCATTATGTAATAATATTATGTCTCAAAATATACATAACTTTACTGCTAAATAATGCTAACAATCATTTGAGCCTTCAGAGAGTTATAATCTTTTTTGCTGATGGAAGTTCTCACCTTGATGTTAATGGCTAGTGACTGGACATGGTGGTGGTTGTTGAAGGCTGAGGTGGCTGTGAGAAATTTGTTAAAAGAAGACAACAATGAAGTTTGCCATATAGGTTGGCTCTTTCTTTTACAAAAGAGTTCTACAGCATGTGATGCCGTCTGATAGCATTTTAGTCACAAGAGACCTTCTTTCAAAATTAGAGTTAAACTGGCACACACCTGTAGTTCCAGCTACCTGGGAAGCTGAGACTAGGGATAGCTTGAGCCCAGAAGTTTGGGGCTATAGTGTAATATATCCTTCTGGTGTCCACACTAAATATCAGTAGTAGGATCATGCCTGTGAATAGCCACTGTACTCCAGCCTGGGCAATATAGCAAGATACTATGTCTTTAAAAAAATTGGAGTCATTCCTCCTAAATCCTGAAAATGCTTTATCAACTAAATTATGCGGTATTCTAATTCTTTTGTTATTTCAACAACATTCATAGCATCTTTATCAGGAATAGAATCCATCTCAAGAAACTACCTTTGTTGCTCATCCATAAGAAGCAACTTCTCATCCATTAGAGTTGGATTGTGAGATTTAACAATCCAGTCACATCTATAGGCTCCACCTCTAATTTTGGTTCTCTTAGTATTTTCACCACATCTGCCATTACTTCCTCCACTGACATCTTGAACTCCTCAAAGTCATCCATGAGGGTTAGAATCAAATTCTTCCAAACTCCTGTTAATGTTGATGTTTTGACCTCTTTTCATGAATCACAAATATTCTTAATGGCACCTGGAATGGTGAATCCTTGGCAGAAGGTTTTCTGTTTACTTTGCTGAAGTCCACCAGAGAATCAATATTTATTGCAGCTCTAGACTTATGAAGTAAATTGCTTAAATGCTAAGACTTTAAGGTTGAAATTAGGAGGCATGAGAACAACATGAATGTCAGTACACATCTCCATCAGACCTCTTGGGTGACCAGGTGCATTGTCAATGAGCAGTCATATTTTGAAAATGACTTTTGTTTTCCTGGGCACTAGGTCTCTTCAGTGGGCTTAAAATATTCAGTAAGCCATGCTGATATTGAGGGAGCAGCTATGCTGTCTTGCAGGCTTTATTGCTCCATTCATAGCACATGGGCAGAGCAGAGTTGGTCTGACACTGAAGGGCCCTAAAGTTTCTGCATGGTGCATGAGCTTTGCCTGCAACTTGAAGTCACCAGCTGCAGTAGCTCCCAACAGAGAGTCAGGCACTGACTTCTCCTCCCTGGCAATGGGAGTCCTGGATGGCATCTTCAGTGTGGGCTGTTTGACCTACACTGAAGTCTGCTTAACAGCACAGCCAGCTCTATCCATGACCTTAGCTAGACCTTCCAGGGAACTTGCTGCAGCTTCTACTCAGCACTTGCTGCTCCGCCTGCACTTTAATGCTATGGAGAAGGCTAATTTCCTTTAGCCTCATGAGTGAACCTCTGCGAGCTTCAGACTTTCCTTCTGCAACTTCCTCACGCCCCTTAGTCTTCTTAGATCACAGAGTGACAGCTTTGCTCCAGATTAGGCCTGGATTTAAGAGAATATTATGACATGATCTTGCATCCAGGCCTCTAAAACTTTCTTCACATCTGCAATAGGTCTGTTTTCCTTTCTTATCACTCATGTGTTGCTGGGGCAACACTTGCAGTTTCTTCCAATAACTTTTCCTCTGCCTTCATAACTTGGCTAACTGGTTGGCACAAGAAGCCTTGCTTTTGGCCTCTCTCAGACTGCGATGTGCCTTCCTTGCCAAACTCAGTCACTTCTGGTTGTTGATTTAAGATGAAAGGCTTGTGACTCTTCCTTACACTGGAACACCTAGAGGCCATTGTAGGGTTAGTAACTGACCCAGTTTCAATATCACTGTGTCTCAGGCCCAAGGAGAAGGAGAGATGGGAAATAGCCAGTTGGTGGAGCAGTCGGAACACACATTATTGCTACCTCACTGGGCGTAGTTTTTGGCACTCCAAAACAATCACAATAGCAATGTTGAAGATCACTAATCACAGATTGCCAAAACAGATACAATCATACTGAGAAAGGCTGGAGTACTATGAGAATTACCAAAATGTGACACAGAGCCACACAGTGAGCATGCTGGAAAAAATGATAGTTTTGTTCAATGTGGGGTGGCCACAATCTTTAATTTGTAAAAACAAAACAATTTCTGTGAAGTTCTGTAAGGCAAAGCACAATAAAACAAGATGTATCCATGTACGCAAGATCATATAGTTATTTGTCCTTCTATGAATGACTTATTACACTTAATACAATGTCCTAAAAGTTTATCTGTTTTGTCACATATGTCAGGATTTCCTTCTTCTGAAGATTGTACTTTTTTCTCACGTTTGGTTATTATGAATGAAATGTGACAGCGTAAATTTAGAAAACTATTTGATAGTTTCTTATAAAGTTGAAATATACTTTCCCCATGTATGACCCAGAAATTCCACTGTTATGTATGTACCTAAAGGAATAAAAATGTATTCACAAAGATATTTGTACAAGAATGTTTATAGTAGCTTTATTCGTACCGGGGAAAATCTAACAGTGAATTCATCTAGGCGTGGATAGCCAGATCTCAAATGGAATTCTCATTGTCATTCTTTCTCTCAAATATGTGACTAACATAGATTTTTAACCTCCATCTCTGTTAAATATCGAAGAATATTGTCATCTGTGTGTCCCTTTATGTTGTGTTTCACTCTCCCTCTTTACTGGCACCCTTTGTGATTTTGTACTCTGAAGCTCTGAAAAACATTCTCAGCCTCCAGTGAGGGCTCACCCTAATTTCCAATAGACAAACAAAGTGGTAGCTGATGAGGGAAGGGGAAGGAGATTAAAAAAAAAAAAGTAATTAAGTGTATTCTATATATGTACCAACTCCCCACAAGGAACGTAAATATTATGTACTGCAAATATGTACTAATAAAAAAGAATATTAACTTAATGGAAAAAGAAAAAAGAAAATCTAGTGCTTGTCAACAAATAGCTGGTTAATCAGGATGGAGCTGAATAACCCTTCAGAATTAGATAAGCTTACGAGTGAAGAAGCATGTGGGAAATATGTAAAAATCTCTTCAGAAGCTAAAAAGGAAACCCTAAATAAACTAGTATAAAATAACTTTAAAAAGTAAAATTGAGAATTTGCAAGTGTTTCAAGGGAAAATCAGCAGATGGTTGTTACAGTAGATCCATGCTTCCCTGGCTACCAGGAGCTTAGCTCTTCCCCACCTCAGATTCTGGAGGTCTATCAGCTTTGGACTCTAACTATTGTTGTGCTAGGCCTGGGAGATTGAGAAAACTCCAGCAGGCATCCTAGCTTCTTAAATGCAGTTTTCTACTTGGAATCACATCTTCCTTGTCCCGCCACTAACAATGAGTGAACACTCCCAGGAGAAGCAGACTGCAAACAGTGACATCTCTGTGTAGATCTCCTCTATAGGGACCACAGTTCATCAGGCTGGTTGCCCCAGTAATTCTGTGATGCTTTCAATTACTTTTTAAATATGTATTTCCTAGATGTTTTTAATGGAAACATTAGTCCATTGTAACCTAATCCATCCTAGCCAGAAAGCATAAATTAGGGTTCAGAATTTTTTGTCCTATACAAGAGAAATAAGAAATGGAAGGAAAAAATGGAAACAAAGCTTTTGTAAATAGGGAGGGAGAAGGGGGTGAGGCTAGGGGAATGGGAAAAAAAGAAGCAACAAGATATGTCACGTACAGGTACAAATCCCCTGTGATGAATGTTATCACTATGTACATCTAAAATGTATCATTAAAATAAAATTAAATTTAAAAAAATTTTGTCCTACTTTACTTGTACGGGCTAGGACCATCAGTTCAGTGTTTAAGTAATTTGATTTTTATTGTAATGGAAATGCTTACAAAAGTTTCCCATTAATACTGATTTTTTGCTGTTGTTGTTGTTTTGTTTTTTGAAACAGAGTCTCACTATGTAGTTCAGGGTGGCCCTGAACTCACTATGTAGCCCCAGCTGGCCTTGAACTCACCTCAATTCTCCTGCCTCAGCCTCCTGAGTGATGGGATTACAGGCATCTCCACTGCACCCAGCAATACTGATATTTGTGTGAACTTTTTCAGAGTTTTTATCAGATTAAGGATATCCCATACTATTTGTTTTCTGCAGTTTTTATATTAAAAAGCTTTGGCTTCCATCAATACTTTTTCAGTATATATTCATATGATCATATACTTTTTCTTCTTTCAACTCTTAATTTTACAAAGTATACGCATGTGTCTGTGTCTCTGTGTGTGTCAGTCTGTGTGAATGTGTATGTGTGTGTGTGTGTGTGTGTGTATTTTCCTGATGTTACACTATCTTCTCATTACTGGAAATCCAGATTGATTATGGTATACTATCTTTAACATATAAATGACTAGATTCTGTTATTTTGTTTACAATTTCATATTTGTTAAGGTTGCAACTAGTATTTTTATTTTCTTGTGCTGGGCTTGTCTGGTTTTGCCATCAAGATTAAATTAAAAATAAATCAATTGGGGGATATTTGATCTTTTCTTATTCCCTGGAAGAGTACTTCTAAAATTAAAATGATTTTTTATTAAAAATTTGTTAGATTTCACCTACAAAAACCATCTGGGCCTGGTGGTTTCTCTACTGAAAAAAATGTAAAAATTTTAAAATGCAATTTCATTTTATTTCCTTACAGATATCAGGCCATTCAGGCTTACTATTTGCTTTGATACAATTCAGTAGTTCATATTTTTCTGAGAACTTGTGCATTTTGTCCAAGTTTCCAAATGTATCAGCATAAAGCTGTTCATAGCATTCCTTTATTTTCTTTAGTTTTGATTGTAGCTGTAGGTATTACCCCTTTTTCATTCTCAACATTACTGTATCTTCTTTCATCAAATTCACCAGATATTTGACTATTAGTCTCTTCCAAAGGCTAAAGTTTGCTTTCTTGACTTAGTCTAAGACATGTTGTTTTTAAAATTAATGTATGCCCTTATTTTTATGTTCTCTCTCCTTCCGCATTTTTTATTTATTCTATAGTTTTATTTCCCTAATTTCTTCATATTGACACTTAACCTCTCTTTCTTTCTAAAGTAAATGTTTAAGGCTATATGTTTCATTTTAAGTATTCCTCGTAAACAACTATATTAACATTTACATCTCGCCTCATCACAGAAAGGATTCGATGAAGCTCATAATGACTCATACAGTGCACTATTTAAAAAATGAAAATGAAGAGATTCTTGAAATATGGCAGCGGTGGTTGCATAAGTTTTGTTTAGGTTTATTTAAAGTGAGATCCTTGTTGGAAGCTATAATTGAGTATTCTTTTGCCCAATCTGACAATCTCTGAATTTGAATTAGGATGTTTAGACCACTGATACTTAATGGGATTATTGAAATATTGGATTTAAATATGTCCTATAGCTATTTGTATAGCCTATTAGCTATACATGTCCTCTCTGAACTTTATTACTTTTACTCCTTTAGTGCCTTGTATTTGATTAAATAAGATTATTTACTATTTAAACTGCTTTTTCGCTTATTAGCTATTTACTCCTTGTATTATTTTAGTGTTTAAGGTTTAAACTATACGTCTTACCTTACCACAGTCTTCCCTCAAGTAATACTGTATTATATAACTTCACAGGTAGTATAAGAATGTTACAGTAACAGTCTTTAATTCTTGTCCCTCACCCTTTGTGATATGGTCTTTCATTTTATTTCCACATATGTCATATGTCATATGCCTCGTTATTATTTTTTTCTTAGTCAATTCTCTTTTATAGCATGCATTCTCCATGGGAGTTATATTGCCCCATCTCAAATAGGGCAAAAAACAATTCTTGGAGGCTGAAAAAAACTATTCAACATTACAATGGCTCATGGTCCTCAAAAGGGCTACCAAATATCAACAGATGTACAGTGTATCTGTGTATTAAAATACTCCAGGTGGAAGGCTTTACTAGGGGGAAAAGGTTCCTTAGAGGGATAACAACTAAAACTAGACTGATAAACACTAAAGAGATTTAAGTAAGAAACATTTGTACTTATCCACATAGGGCTGATCCCATTCCTGATATTCATTACTTTATATAGATCCATATGTGCATCTGGCATTATTTTCTCTGCATGAAGGACCTCCTTTAGCATTTTAACGGGTCTTCTCATGGTGAATTCTTTTGGTTTTTATCCATCTGAAAAGTTCTTTGTCATCTTCATTTCTGGTACTCTATCTATCTATCTACCTATTTGTGGTGCTGTGGATCAAACCCAGGGCCTCATGCTAAGCAAATGCTCTACCACTGAGCTAGATCCCCAGCCCAGTCGTGCTCATATTTGAAAGGTACTCTCCCTGTCATAGAGAGCTAGGTTGACATTACTTTTCTGCAGTACTTTTTAAAAGTTCCAATCTTCTTTGTATTACATTATTTCAGAAAAGAAATCTGTTGTCATCCTTCAGAAACAATGTGTCTCCCAACCTTTCCCTATGGTTGCTTTTCTACTTATTTCTAGTTTTAAACGATGTATAATATGCTTTGTGGTAATCTTTCTTGTGCTTTGGGTTTGTTGAGACTGTTGGATTGGTAGCTTTGTAATTATCATCCAATATGGAAATTTTTCAATCATTCTTTCATTGTTTAAATTTTTACATTTTTGGGGAATACAACATGGCTGAAGAGAGGAGGAGCTATGTCGGATTTGCTCCATGAAAATTCACCAAAAACCCAGGTAAAAGAAAATCCTGAGGGACAGATAATCTTATCCCAAGAACAACATGGGATAAGACCTACAGATAAAGTGAGATATAGACATGGGACACTATAGAACTGTGAAATAGCTCTCTGTGCTACCTGCAGGAACTGCACCCCACCCCTGCGCCACAGTTGGCGGGAGGGAGCCAAACACCAGTGTGGCTGGCCGCCAGCCAGGAAAGGTCTGAGCACCTGGGCTGCTGGCCTGGACCATGCGAAGGCCCACGCTGCCAGCCCCAGGGGACTGGAGTGAACACCCGCGCCACTACACCACCAGCCACGGGAGGCTGGGAACCCTTGCCACAGGCACTGAGGTGCAAGAATACCTGCACTCCTACGCAGCCAGCTCCAGGGAGCCCGAGCGCCTGCACAGCACCGCCAGCTGCAGGAGGCTGGGCGATCTTGCTGCCGGCTGCCTGCCAGGTACACAAGCACACCATGCAGGCTGCAGAACCACTGTGGAGTAGGGTATTCAGCCTGCTCTGCTGAGCCAAACAGGAGAGTTTGGAGACCAGATCCTGAACAGTTGCTCTCCCCCCTTTTCTATTTTTTTTTCTTTTCTTTCCGCCTTACCACAAATAAAGGACACTGTAGCCTAGCAATTATACCAGCACACAGATGACCAGGAAGCTGCTCCCTCCCCCAAGGAGCCACCAGGATTTTCTTTCTTTCTTTTTTTTTTTTCCTCTCCAAGCAATAACCACTAACTGGAATCCCTAGAGATGCAAAAGTGATGAGCTGCAACATCAGTAGGCATTGCTGAAAGAACAAAACACTCCACCCACCCTACCCTGCTCTCAATAGCCATCTGGGAAAAGAAAGAGAAGGGAACAAAGTTGCAATTCACCAGAGGCAAACTTTCCTCCACCACACCCATCTTGCAACAGCCGGGCCCCATATCTGCCACAGCAACCTGCAGCACCTCTGCCTGATATCTGCAAATACATCAGGCAACACAAGCCCAGCCCTGCTTTCAGCAGCTGGGAGAGAGGAGAGAGGAGAGGAGGCTGTGCATACACAGAAGAGCCAACCATACCCGAGCAACTGAGGAAAAGTGGCGGAGTCATAAAGGGTAAGGAGACATGGGCAGGCCACCAAGAGACCCCCAGCAAGACACTGACTGAAAACCCTGCCCTAGACTTGAAACCCAGAGGCCAAGATCAGCACAATACCCAGCACTAACTACTGCATGGGGGGTGGAGGACACACACCAGCACAGATCTGGGTTCTGGCTTGGACACTACCATAGGACTGTGGACATTAGAAGAACTTCACTATATACATACACACACACACACACACACACACACACACACACACACATATACTTTTTTAAAATTTTTTTTGTGTGTTTGTTTTTCACTAAGTTATCTTTTGCTTTCCTCCCTCTATCTGTTCTTTTAGATGTTGTTGTTGTTT
>PVJO010019645.1:0-33813 GCA_004026905.1 Hystrix cristata
GATCTCTGGTGTGCGGACAGATCTCTTGCGCTCTTCTGCATTTGCCCTGTGGGCGGATACTGTAGGCTAATCTCGTAGAGTTCTGCGTCCTGCCTTCAGTCTGACTCAGAGCGTGTGCAGTCTTTTGAGGAGCATTGCCCGGGCCCTGCAAGCTCTTGTAAGCACAAATACAAAGGCCTTGTTGTTCATATGGAGAAAGTAGGGCTTAGAGTAGAGACGTAAGGGGTTTATAATAGTTTTGTGTCCCTGGTATTTTATACAGTCCCTGTGGATACAAAATTTGTTGACTGTGTGCATGGTGTACGTATGAGAGAGCATTTTCTTTTGTATGTGTGTTATGTCCGGAGATGACACTGTGCTTAGTACATACATCTTTCAGAGTGTTACATGCTAAAACTTGTTCAGCCTGTGTGCTTCCCCAAAGCCTGAAATATGAAAAAGTGTTTATTGAAACTCTTAATTTGATTTAAATTCAGCACTAAGTCAGTGTTTGAAAAGTGAAAAAGAATCAGATTTCTAATTGCCCCAGGGCACCGTAACTACTACCTAGCAGTGAATCCCTGAGATTTTTTAAAAACATTGTTTATACTCGCTGCTCTCTGTCATTTTGGCCTCCCCTGTAAATACAGTAGTTATATTTTTTTTTTCTTTTTCTTTGCAGGCTGTGTTATTTATGTACCTTTTTTTTTTTTTTTTTTTTAAACAAAACCTAAAATGTCTGGTAAAGTAGCCATGAAATCCTTCACTAAAAGTAAAAGGGATGGTTACACTGAATATTTTAGTGCCAAAACGTTCCATGGTTTCAGGTTTGGCACCTTTTAAATTTGTGTTTTCTCTCTTTTTTTTTTAGGCTGCTAAGGCAAGATTTTAATGAGTCAGTTCCCTTACTTATAAGGTAAGAGATATGCTTGCCTCCTGAAAGAGTAACCATACTTTTCCTATGGTGCTTCACTTATGGACAGTGTGAACACTGATAAAGCAGACTTAATACTAACTAATTGCACAGTTTTTCAAAAGAATAGTTGCTCTCCTACCCCAATGATATACTTTTTTTTTTTTTTAAACAAACTCATAGACACACAAAGGAAGCATCACTCTCTTTGGAAATGTCAGTGGAATGAAACACTGTCATAGAATAATGATCTCTTGTTTCCATATAAATGCCTTGGGAAAACAAAGATGTTCATTTTCAAAGGAAGAAACATTGATCCACTGGGTATGTCCTATTAAAACGACTTTATTTTATTCCATCGAATTGCTGATGTAAATTCAGTCATTTAGTCTGATAGATGTGAGTTACAGAGAGTGACATTAGTACTACTAAATAGATAAAAATCGCTATATTTGCTTTAGTTTATTTGTCAGCAAAACAATGAATTTTGTTAATGAACAGATTTAATAGTAGCACTTTAGAAATAATATATTCTGATTTTACTTTTCTTTGATTTCTTGTAAAGAAACCTTTTCCAGTTCTAGTCATGATGCAGTTACCTAATTCTGAGTTATATGTATCCTACTGAGAATTGTATACATTGTTATACATCAAAAATAGGCATATAAAATAACATCTGAAGATTTGTGGCCAATGACTGTTCAAATGAAGATAACTCCACCATCATAAAAAAGAGAATCATGCCTAGTTTTGATACTATTTTAGTCTGAATAGCAAGAGGGAAAATGGCCAGAACTCTAGGGGGAAAGAAAAAAAGCTAAGATTTATATGTTCAAATAGTGTGCATGTACATACATATCAGACTGTGCACAGGGGCCTGGAGGTGGCCATGTTTTGAATGGTGAATGACCACATAATCCCTGAGACAAGTTTTCTATCTGCCATTATGGTGTATACTGTAGCATAGGCAGTGTCTTAGCAGCACTTCACTTGGTGTTACTGATACAAAACAGTGTGCTCAGAATCTTTATTTTGTTATTTTTTTATCGTCAGAATATAAGTTCTTATTTCCACCATTTGCATTACTAGATAAATGCAGTAACTTTTCACATCAGATCATGTAAAATTATACAAATCAAAGTTAGAGTGAAAGAAAACAGTGTTTCTATTGAAATGTTTACTTCCATTCAGAATGTTTTCATAAACAGCATTTCTGAAAATAAATAATAATATAATGTTAATAAGAGGAAAGTTTTATGAACTATCATAAGAAATGTCAACTTATTAAAGTTTATTATGTTGTTTAAAGGAAACAAACTTCCAATTCCGTGCCAATATATATTAAAAATTTGGAGATATTATATTCTTATGTAGGGTCCCTCATTTTAGTCACTTACTAAAAGATTCTCATTTTTCCTCCTTTTTCGATACCATAACACTTAGCCTAACATATATTCCAGTTTTTCTATATCTTCTTTCTATTACTTTTTACTTTTCATGCAGCATGTCTCTGTATAGTCAACATCTCAGTGAAGATGTGTGCTGTTTAATCTACATAAGACCATCAGGCACAATCTGTATGGAGAAAGTGCACCGTCGAACGTGGTAGATTACATAAACACAAGTACTAAGCACTAAGTAGAAACAAGTGTACTGGAGATTTTTTTGTATAAAAGAAAATCAAGAGCTTGATTATGTTAGTTGGAGTAGAATAAAAACTGAGATTCATTTTATATTGAGCCAGATTTTGAGTGTCCACAGACTAAAAGAAGTCTCCTCCTGTCTAAAGATAAAATGGGAACAGATGAAGTAAGAACACTGAAGCTAAATTGAAAAGTAAAGAGGTCTAGTCATATAATGTTGATCACTGATGGACACGGTTGGCATTTTATGGAGGCAGTAGATTTGCTACCTTTTTCCTCAAGTACAAGAAAAACAAATGTGTATGTTTTTCTTAATATTAGAATAACTATCTTTTACAAAGTTCCTTCTGTCCAATCATTGACAGTGAGGCGATGTTGTTGCTAATAATGTCATTCCTTTATAGAAAGAGTGTACTGAGTATTCATTCTATACACCAAAGACCCACACTTACCATTTACAGCCATATCAAGAGCGATACAGATTGCTGTTTCATTTTACCACACTGCGGCAAAACGACAGCTTATTCTTTAATTTCTCTTTATTTGATCTTTCATATTTTGACATGTATCTTTTCCCCAAGTAAAATTTTACTCATAGATAGATAGATAAATAAATAAATAAATAAATGGAACTACAAAACTACTTTTGTCTCCTACCATCTGGTATCATGTTCTGTGACCTGCTATTCATCTGCTACATTTTTGCCACCTTGTAGCTCACTCAAAATCTTTAAAATTATAGATCCTTTTTCTATCATTAGATATATTCTTTCAGGGATTTTTCACAATTGTATGACACAATTGATTAACCAGAATTTTATTTGAAATCTCACTTAAATTTTTAAATAAAGACATAAAATGTATATATTTCAATACTTGATAAGTGAAGAATAATTTGAAACATTTTGTACTTCTCTGCACACTGATGTTTTTATAAATTTCACCATGAGCTATTTTCCTCATATCATTCTTTCTTAGATACATTAGCACAAAGACATTTCCTTTCAACCCTATTTTTAGTGACTCTTTGGCTCACTAGAAAAAAATCAATTAGGATGTACTTAAATACACTAATTTAGTATCAAAAATTACAATCAGTAGGACTAACATTTTCTTGATTATATTTCTAATAGAAAAGTGAAATGAGGATATATATTGGCACTTTTAACTGAATAAATCAATACAATTTCAAATCATTCTGCTTTATTTTAAAGTGCCTTTGTTACCAAAAAATCTATAGTGACTAATTTATGAACTCCTAGAACCATTTAATGCCATTGTTTAACCTTTGAAATGTTTCATAATTTTGAATAGCTCAACGAGTGCTATAATCTCAGAATTACTAACTTCCTTTCGAGTACTGGAACATATACAAACGGTCTCAGATCCTTCTCAATTTCACTGAGTACACTTCCGCATATGGCTCTGTATGGATTGCCATTATTTCTGCTCTCCTATGTACAAAAACTATTATGTTTACAAAACTAAGTACAAGAATGAATTTCTTAGCAGTTTTCATAGTTAGAATATATTTAAAAAGTGCATTTTCAGAAGATTGGAAAATTTTAAATATAATCTATAAGGTAGAACTTGTTATGTGTTATTGAGCAAGCATTTTTTTTAATTTTATTTTAATGGTACATTTTAGATATATATAGTGATAACATTCATCATAGGGGATTTGTACCTGTACATGACATATCTTGTTGCTTCTTTTTCTCCCATTCCCCTCCCCTCACCCCCTCTTCCCTCCCTATTTACAAAACCTTTGCTCCCATTTTTTCCTTCCATTTCTTATTTCTCTTGTCCCTCTGTTCTGTTCCCCCTCCAATGTTCCCTTTCCCATTTGGACATTTTCTTCCCTTTATCAATATAATACATTTTAGTCTTTATTTACACTTTCAGTTTCTCACACCAGAGAAACTATGTGGTATTTAAACATGCATGTCCGATTTATTTCACTTAAGAGTATGGTCTCAAGATGCATCCATTTACCTAGGAATATCTCAAGCTTATCATTCTTTATGGCAGAGTAGTACTCCATTGTATAAAAGAACCACATTTTCTTTATCCATTCTGCTGTTGATGGGCATTAGGGCTGTTTCCAAGATTTAGCTATTACAAACTGTGCTGCTCTAAACATGGGTGTGCATTATGTTTTTGTTTTAAAGCACACACCAGAAATTCTGTCATTAGAGAATATTAAAAGTACTGAGAGTCAGGTAAATTGCCACACCTAAGGCAAGTGATCATTTTTATAGCTCTTTTACTAAGATATTGGCTTAGTTCTACACATATATGTAGTGCATGCACATGAGTGTATGTATAACTCTTGGAAATGAAAACATTAGAAAAGCATTTGAACTTTTAATCATGCATAGAATAAAAGATAAACAAAACATTTTCTAGTGACAAGTGCATAGACTCAATGAGGAAAAGGGAACATAAATCATTTAAAAACAAAATAGTATAAAATCAATGTCTTATTTTGTGGTTTAATAATTTCCACAGGAACTAAGAGGAAATGTACATAATTACAGAAAAGTAAGAAAAGAAAGTGACAAAATAGCGTTTTTATTACTTTATATTAGCAGATATGTAAAGGAACAAACTAGAAAGTTAGGAAAGGGGTTTCTAGATTCCAAAGAGAACATGATTTGAAGATTCTTTACATTATTGCTTAGAGCATTTATATACACTTGGGGATAATTTTAACCCCTACAGGACATTTGTCCATGTTTAGAGATATTTTTAGTTATTAAGACAGGTCTGCATGTATGACCACTGAGAAAACCAAGCGAGGAACTGAGGAACTTGAATTAGATCTAGTAAAGTCCAGGGCTGCAGCTAAACTTTCTACAATGAACGGGGTAGTTCCCTTACACTAAAGTATTCTCTTACCCAAAATGTCAATACCGCTAAGATTGAAAGGCCTGGACTAAATATGACAGTCTTGCTAGTGAGTTTCTCATGTCTTACGTGATGCATCAGTTTGTAAGAAGGCTAAATCACAGCCCTCCTTTCATTTATCTGGGTATGTAAGAGTCACAGATTTTAATGAAAGTATATAATAAGGAAAAGGTATATTCTAGACCTATTACTCTGTATCAGTGAAACCTGATGAAGTGCAACTAAGACAAAGAAGTTACCATAGGGGCGTTGTTACCTATACATTTTTTTAGATCTTTAATTTCTGTTAGCTATATGTTGTAGTTTTCAGTATCCAAATATTACACTTACATTTATCATAAGTATTTTTAAATTTTAATGCTACAGTAAATAATATGATTTTTTAAAATTTTCCATTTTGGATTCTTCGTTTTTAATATGTAGAAATACAACTGATTTTTCAACATTAGTCTTCTGTCCTTCAAGTGACTGAACTCATTTATTAGTTCTAAAAGTTTTGGTAGATGACTTAGGATTTTCTATATAAAAATCATATAAGTGGAAAAATAGTTTTATTTCTTTCCGAATTTGGATGCCTTTCATTTGTTTTTCCTGTTTGATTGCCCTGGCGCAGCCTCTAGTACATTATCAAGTGGACATGACAGGAGAGGATGTCTTTGTCTTTTTCCTGCTCTTTAGAGGAAAGTATTCTGTATTCAACCATGAAGTACATTAACCCGGGGGCTTTTATGAATGCCCTTCATCATTTTGAGAAAACTCCTTTACAGTATGGTTTATTGAAGTTTTAAAAGTTGTGACTGTTAGGTTTTGTAAAATTCTTTTTCTGAGTGTTGAGATGGTAGTGTGCTGTGGTTCGTTATTCTACTGCATGGCATATTACATTGGTTTTCATTGTTAAGCCAACTTTGCATGGTTGTGACAAATCCCACTGAAATGTGATGTATAATCAGGGTTATATATACATTTGATCAGTTTTTTTCACTTGAGAAAAGGAGAAGGGGAAGAGGAAAAAGAGGAAAGCCGTACTTAATATTTAAAACAAACCGAAGAAAACAAAATGACAAGAGTAAATCTCTACCAATAAGTCTATCATTATGACCTTGAATATACACAGGTCAAATTACTTAATGAAAAAGTACAGACTGAGTGGATTTTTAAAAAAGGACCCAGGGACATCCTGCCTGCAAGAAACTTACTTCATCAGTAAAGATACTCAGAATTGGAAAGTGAAAGAACAGAAAAAGATAGTTAGTACTTCAAAAAATAAGCAGTGGTAGCTATACTTGCATCACACAAAGCAGACTTAAAGAAAACACTGTAAAAAGAGAGTCAGTCACTATATATAACAATCAAAGGATTAAACAGGAAGATGTGACAAAAAATGTATATGTATCTAATTCCAGAATACTTGATTTTATAAAGCAAATTCTATTAAGTCAAAAGGGAGAAATAGGATCCACTAAGACAATAGTGGGGAACTTAAATAGCCACTTGTAGTAACATATCATTCAGATAAATAATAAAACAAATGTGAGTTCCTATACTACCATATAGACCAAATGGTCCCAGATAACATTTACAAAGCATTTCATCCAACACCTATGAAATTTATAATAATTTCAACAATACATGGGCAATTTTCTAGGATAGATCACACACTAAGTCACAAAACACGTCATAACAAACTTGAAAAATCAAAAGCCCTATTATACATCTTTCCTAGTCAAAATGGAATGAAATTAGAAATTAATTATAAAAAAACTTTAGAAATTGTACAACTACATGGAGACTGAAGAACACCCTTGAATGAACAATGAGTCACTGAAAAAATTAAACAGTAAATGAATTTTTTTCTCAAAGCAAATGAAAATAAAAAGACAAGATATCAAAACTACAGGATACAACAAAAGCAATCCTAAGAGAGAATTTTATAGTAACAAGAACAAATTAAAAAGGAGAGAGATTTCAAAGAACCAGACCTAGACAATCGAGAACAAGACAAATCCTAAATTTGTAGAAGGAAAGAAATAACAAAGACAGAAGAAATAAATGAAAGACAGTTAAAAACAATAAAATGATCCATGAAAGAAAAACTTGGGTTTTAGAAAAATTAGCAAAATCAATGAATCTTTAATTACACTAACAAGAAAAAAAGAGAGATACCCAAATAAAGGAAGTCAGAGATTAAAATGGAATTACAACGAATGACACAGAGATGCAAAGGGTCATCAGGGACTATTCAGGAACAGCTACATGCTGACAAATTTGTGTGTGTGCTGCCTGAAGTAAGCTCTAGGCTAACAGATTAGAAAACCTAGAAGAAAACAGAAACTTCTGGACATGTAACCTGCTAAAACAGTACCACGAACGCCAAAAGATTCTGAATAGCTCAATAGCAAGTAACACAAAGAGACTAAATCCATAATAATAATAATAATAATAATAATAATAATAATAATAATAATAAAAAGAAAAAGTTACCCAAGAAAGAAAAGCCCAGGAATGGTTGTCATCACTGCTGGATGTCCCCAAACTTTTAAGAAACAATTGACATTAACTATACTCAAACTTCAAACAACTGAAAAGGAGGGAGACCTTCCAAACTTATTCTACGAAGCCAACATTAATCTGATACTGAAACCTGATAAAGATATGATAAAAATGAAAACTGTAGTCCCAAATCATGATGAACATAAAGGGAAAAATTCTCTACAAAATATTAGGAAATTGAATACAATGGCACATCATCAAATAGGATTTTATCTCAAGGGTGAAAAGATGGTTAAGCCTGTGCAAATCAAGTAATGTAACATCGTCATACCAACAGACTAAAGAAAAAGAATCAGATGATCACCTCGTTAAATACAGAAAAGATTCAAAAAAATTAAAAGTCCTTTTATGATAAAAATCCTAAACAAATGAGTTGTAAAGATTGTATTTCAATGCAATATAGGTTACATATGATGAATCCACTGCCAACGTCATACTGAATGGGGAAAAGGCAAACATGTTTCTTCTAAGAACTATAACAAGACATGGATGTCTACTCTCAATGTCCTTAGTTGGTATTGACTACTAGAAGTTTTAGCCATTACAAATAAGCAAGATAAGGAAACAAATGGTGTCCAAATAGGAAGAGAGGATGTCAAAACATCTCTTCTACAGGTATGATTATACATACAGGAAGAAACTAAAGATTCCATCAAATGACTACTAAAACTGATAAAGAAATTCCATAAAGTTGCTGAATACAAAATTAACATGAAAATTTAGCACTTGTATGCACCAATAACAAATTTATTAAGAAAAAAATCATGAAAGTTATCTCATTTACAATAGGTATAAAATACCTATAGAAAATTTTTAAACAAGTGAAAATTAAACATTCTGATGAAAGATATGATAAGGAATCAATGTACGTGCTCATCAGTGGATGATAGGCTAAAGGAAATGTACATATTCAGAGTGGAATATTATTCAGTGGTTAGGAAGAATGAAATCCTGTCATTTGCAGAAAATGTGTGGAACTGGAAGATACTATATTGAATGAAGTAACTCAAACATAGAAAAATACCACATTATTTCTCATATGTGGAAGTTAATAAGCCAGCTATGTAGGTCTCACTTCTGGGTCAGCATAAGCCGCAATTAGACAAAGTTACCTAAGTCTTATTGCTATTTGAAGTGCTGGACTTTTTTTTTTTTCCATTTCCATTGTACACGTCCCTGTGTGTGTTTACTTGTATGTGTATCCATGTGTTTGCAGCTTAAGTGCTGCCTCACAATTGAGGAAGTGTATGTTTTTGCCCTTAGTAGTAGCAGTAATAGTAGTACGGATCTTCTCTCTCTAAGTGTTCCCAAGGGGCAACATCTTTGGATCGACTTCCAGATAGCTAAGAATTTACGTGACTGTTTTAAAGAAGGGGTTTTCCAAGGAGTTTCTCCTGAGTGGCGAGAGTAACTAAATTTAGCTAGTTTGGACAGAGATTGTACTTAATCCCCTTCTTCTGATAAGGATATTACATTTTCTGTTTATTGACCTGTATGGAGCATGCGAAGATTTTTCAGATACTTCCCAGTGGGCCTCCTGACGCGCATTTAAGCACAGCATTTCCAGTCACAGAGGCTGATTGTGATCTTGAGATAAGCCGTCTTTCTGTTTCTTTTCCTAATTTTCACTTTTAAACTTGTTGCTTCATCTGTTCACCCATACTTATAGGATCAGTGACCCATATTACCCTATATTTCTCTTCTTACTTTCAAACAGCGCCTTTGGATGTGAAACTTTTCTAACTCCGCTCCAAACGAAACCAAACCCTTCAGGCAGAATTGAGTTTAGTGGGCTCACGCTCTCTTGACAGAACTTCAGTAGCACATGGAAGAATGGGATGGGGGAGCCATTGCAACCCCCTTCTCCAAAGTGAGGTACATGCTGTATGAGCCCACCCAGTGAGATGGTTCTAAGTTTTCTCAGATTGCCATTTATGGCTTGAGTTGCCACCGCACTTTGTCAGCCAGGGTCCTGTATTGCTGGCCTACTGCACCTGCAGCAGAACTTCTGCTGGGGCCTGGGTGGAAGAAGGCAGCTCCAGTCTTTTCAGCTGCGTCTGTCCAGAATAGGCCTAGGTGGCATCAGAAATACCGGCAGCCTGTTTGAAACTGGAGGCAGAGAAGATCCTCTCTTCCTGATTATACTCATCAGGAGTGGATGATCAGCGATGTTTGGCCTAAGACGGACAGTTTATATGGGGAAGCTAGTTGCAGCTCAATACCGTAGAGGCTTGCTCTTGTTACTTAGATTTAGTACAATTTCATGAATGATTGTTCACACATTTGGTGGATCCCTAAACAATTGTTTATACAATCATTGGATCCCTAAACAATTTAGAGGCCATAAAATTTTGTTTTTCATATATTTTATCTGGGTTGTTTGTTGAGGGGAGAAATTGATGTGCTTTTTGCTATGGCATTCCAGGATCCAGCCATGTAGCATAGAGCTGTGTGTGTGCGTGTGCGTGTGCGTGTGTGTGTGTGTGTGAGAGAGAGACAGGCAGACACAGACACACAGAGTTGAGTACTCTTCCAAGCCTTATTAAAGTGTCAGTGGTAACTAACCATAGAGAATGTGAATAAATTCTGAGGAACATTATGTATCACAACTAATTTCATAATAACTGAAAAGCTATAGGTGGGGTCAGGGTGAGACAGGAGCAGAAGAATGAGTCAGAAATGTGTTTTACAAAGAAGAGCTATATAATATCTACTGCTGAAAGACACACACACACGTGCATGAAAACAGGAAAGGGAAAAAACATTGCTACCATTTATTATCTTTAGATATCTTTTTTGCTCACAAAATTAAATGATAAATAACATTATATATAGTTATTTAATATAAACACTCCTGTTAGAACAGTTGCCAATATCTCTTGTACAAAGTTAAATCATTTATAAAATTCAGGGGAAATCATGCTTCAAATATCAAATTATCTTGAGTTTTAAAACGTACTTCCCTTAGCTTCAGAGAAATATAAACTTCCTCTGGCCTCTTTGTACATATTAAGCACTGACTTAGAATATTCTTTAGTTGATAGTTTGTTCTTCCTGAAATGTTGCCTCTAGAGAAATTTCTAATGACAACCAATCCTCTAAGCACTTTATTACAACTGCTTATCAATTAATTAATGAACAGAGGGATATCTTTAATGAAGCTTCTCACCTTTTTGGGAAGGCCAAATTAAAATCGGAAATCCCCTCTAGTGTGAAATAACAATTTTCCTCTTTAAAGTAAATGATGTTATCGAAACCAAAGTACCAACTGGTATGTTTTCATTTACTGGCCACTTTTCCAGTGTCCATCATATCCAAAAATGATAGCACCATATGTATACCACTGATCTATCTACTCTCTAAGTAACTCAGAGTTAAATCAAAAACCATACAGAAGATGATTCTATGTCAGCCATTGTTGGCCAGAGAGAAAACAAAAATCTCTCAGTTCAAAAAAATTCAACTCACAGCTACATAATTGGCTACATATTTGAAGGGTAAGGAATTGTTAGGATGACATAGGAATTTGAAAATGACAGAGGAACTTCTGTTCTTGTAAGGAATGATCTTTCTTATAGAATGTATCTGGCTCTATCTTTCTTTAAAAATGAATGCATGTTTGATTATCAATATCATACTGATAATCAGCTATGCCATTCCAGGATCCAACCATATAGCATAGTGATGTGTGTGTGTGTGTGTGTGAGAGAGAGAGAGAGAGAAAGAGACAGACAGACAGACAGACATTAATCAGTCTATGGACTTACTCTATTTAAATTCTGAATAATTTAGGATTGAAAAGCATTCTTTAGTTATGTGCAAGTGGCAAAATACAGAAATACAGAATACATTTTCAAGTCTTATTTACTCAAATAGATCAATTGGCATTGCCTATTCAGTATGGCTTTTGGCATTCGATCAAATGTAACTTATTTTCAGTTAAAAATAAATTCATTTTCAATAGATTCCTCTATATCCCTAAATTAGATGTAATATTTTAAACATGTATTTAACAATTCCATAGTTCTTACTATGTATCAGATGCATTTCTAAGTGCTTTTCTAACATTTTCAATTTTAATCTGTTTAGTCATGCTCTGATATCTGTATTATCATTATTCCTCTTCCACAAAGCTGTCAGCTAGAGTCCCAGAGGTTGTTCCCGACTAGGACTCACAAGGTAAATGGCAAAGACGAATCTATGATTGGAGATCTAATTTCAATGTCAACATTTATGTTTGTTTTTGAACAACAAAATAAAACACAAAACTTTCAATGATTTCCATCTGATAATTTCATATCCACAAATTTTAATGTCATTACCAGTAGAGCTGTATTGAAGATTGCAATACAAAATTAGTCATATAGTCTTCTTTCTAAGGGATCCTATTTAAGTATTGTTATGTTTATCTAAATGTGACACATGTTATAACCATTCTCATCATACTAGTGCTGGAAAAAAAAGTTAGTTTGGCTAATTGTCATTCCCACTGTAGAGGAATATTAATTTCATTACTGTTATTGTCTAGTACATTTCTTTTCCATGCCTACAGAATATTTGCTGTCTCTATTTTCTTACTCTTGCTGGTACCTAAATTTGTAGTGTATTTTTCCCCCAGCTAATGAAAAATTGAAGATTCTTAAGCGTCATGTTTGAGAATTCAGGTAGTATTTATTAGAAATTGGGAGTGATCAATTAGTTTCTTAACTGTAAGAAGATCAAACTATTTGTCCATATTTGTTGTTGGTAAATCTTAGTATTAAGAAAATAATTTAAATCTTACCTACTTTAAATTATAATGTAAAACCATTTATTGGGATTTGTCTTAAAAAAAAAACAAGAAGCCAATTGCAATGAATATACTAAGACTATTTATACCAATGACTTATTTTAACATGTTAAAATTTTGTTTCTGGTAAAAATTATTGCTTTTCTTTCTGAATACCTGATTAAGTTACAGTAAAATACGTATCAAATAACATTAAACTTGGTGCTATATTAAACATTGCCTACTATGACACCCTTTTTATTGGTAATATTTATATGCAAGTTAACAATGCCAAAGGTATTATTGCAGTCACATTTGCTTGAAATAAATTGAAATTCTATCAGCAAATCAATTTTTAAAAAGAGAATTTGGAAATAGAGGTTAGATTTCATAAGATTTTAGAAAACTTTATCCAGAGTAATTTTTTCAAAACACATTGCAGCTCTTCATTTGAGATTCTGACAAAACAATTCTGTTGAAACTTATAATAATTTTTGTGTGTGTTTGCATGGATGGGTTAGGTAAACTAAATATCATCCCTAAATTTTCTGGCCAATCATTTAACATATATCTTTTACTCTCTTAAATTAGCTACACTGGTTTTCAGTCTTTTTTAATCTTCTCCTAATATCGAAATACTTGAAAGCAATGGTTTTAAGACAGGCTTTAAGCAAGGCTTTCCTACTCTTCATATCACGTAATTTTTGAACATATAGATAAATGACAGTCTTTGACCACAACAAAATGTACAACTGAATGGGAAGATGAAAACATAAATATATGTGAGGAATTGTGACATATGCCAAAATGCTTTTTCCCACCATGAATTATTATTTTGTAATCATGTACCTCCTTTTCAAAATTATAACTCTTATATCACTTACACATTTATTGATAAAGTGAGTTCTTTAGTTTCATTTGTATTAAAAATCTTGCTTTGATTTTACCTGACATAGAAATTGACATAAACTAAGAATTTGATTTTGGATTTGCAAGTATGATTTTGACTTTTTTCTTGAGCTGAATGGAATTTAAACATATTATTTTGATGGTTTTATTTGTTATAGTTAAAATTTCCCATTGAAATTAATGGCGTCAATTGACGACAAATGCACCATTGAAATAAATGGGTTTTAATAGTGATTCATTCCTATTAGAATGAACAGCGTGTGTAGCTTATAGATCATGTAGTTAGGGAAGGAAGGGGCCTATTCAATCAGTAAGTCTAGTTTGCCTGCTTGGGAAGAATATAGTCCTCAAATAGAGGACAAAGCATTTGATCTTAGCCAAAAGGCCATGAACAAAAGCTATTTTAATTTATTGCAATTAAAATGAATGGGATTCAATCTAACACATTTATGAGGATGCGATAACTATCAAATCACATTCATTTCAGTGGGGTGTGTTAGTCATCCAATTCTATTCATTTCCATGGGGATCCATTATTTATTGAATCACATTTATTTAAATGGGGATTCATTAGCTAAAAAATCTAATTAGTTTCCATGTGCATGCATTAGCTATCATGTCATCCTTCCTTTCAAAGACAATTCTCTAGTTATCAAATCCCATGCATTTATGTTTGGATAGGATTCTAGAGTTTGAAAAAGCTGTTATTCTTAATTAAATGGTTGCAATAAACTGTTATCGTTACTATACTGTTGCATATTTAAGAGTATTTTCTAAATATCCAAAGACATAGTCACCCCAGTTTTCAATAGCTAAATGAAATGATGCTTCAAACAATAAAACATTTAATTTAGCAGATGTCAAAAGGACCAATTTTTTTTTTAATATATGAGCATGCTATCCTAGGTTAGTCTGCATCAATTTTTCCTTAAGCCTAGCCATTAGGTAAAGTTTTCACATTCTGAAAGGATTTCAAAATGTAGGAAAATAAGAGGCTGAAATATTATGCACTTAGATTTGTGAGTATGTACATCATACTAATGCAACAATACCTGTGCAGTTAGAATCACATTTGAAGGGATTCCATTGTTATTTCTTGGCCTCAATTCCAGTTGCTCACTCTTTTTTTGTTTGTTTGTATGTTTGTTGGGACAGGGTATTGACATGTAGTTCAAGCTGGCCTCGAACTTACAGCACTCTTCTTGCCTCACCCTTCTAAGTGGTGGGATTACAGGCTTACATGACCATACACTGTTATCAAACTCCTCAATTATTAAAAAGAAAATCTGTACTCTGGAGGATCTTAACTTTCTTCTTCCAGATTTCATAGTACCAAGTTAAACAGATTTTTGTATATTATCCACTTTCAAACTAGATTGAGCAACAAACCTAGTTACTTTAGACCAATATATACATCTTTCAAATTATCTTTATATATATATATATATATATATATATATATATATATATATATATATATATAATATATCCATAACTTACTATAGCTAACTATAGCTTTCCCTGTCATTAAAATAAATTAAAAATAGTAAGACATAACAAGGTGGTTTAAGTCACCTCAGTTTATGAATAGTGCAGGAATCTAGTATAAAGTGAAACTATTATGCATTCAATATATATTATACACACAGTATTTTCAGGCTATGTGGCCACAGAATTCCTGCTGGATTGCTATGTTCTTACCACTGATAACTAACACGGTTATTGAGCTCTTTTTCAATCTTACTGACCTATTTCACTGGCTGGACGGCCATGAACACCTTATTTCACTTTCTTTAAATTTAGCAGAGCCATTTTATTATGAGTGATATTTTTGAGAAAAATATATAAATATTGTAGGAATCATATATAAATAATTCTTCAGATCAGCACAAGCAAATAAAAGTTTATGGCTAGCTGCTAATCATTGAGTCTTTTTCAAGTTGAATTCTTTATATCTAAGATAAATGTAATCCTATATCAGCATTTTGTAGTGTTTACATTTTATATCAGTCATATAACTTTACATTATTCACAGTTTGGAAATAAAAAAGGGAAAAGAAAACATAAAATATAAATTCAGATTGATATGTGGGATATTCAGTATGCCTAGAATTACAGGCCACCCATTCACTTCTTACCTACGAGATCCTTAGTAATCTAATTTTCTGGTGTTTCTAATTCTTCATCTAAAATTAACGGAGAGAAAAAGTGTTACCTCGTATACTATTTTAAGAATTATATACCATATGATCCTTGTGAACTGCTTACTGTAGTGCTTGCATGCATGCCCACTGTAATACGTGTATAAATCTGTAGAACCTGTACAGATATAGTATGTGCTCAATATAACTACTTCATTTTTACCAACTATTTAAAAGGTAAGAGAATCAGTAATAAACTATAATCCATAGAGGTTGTTTTCCATTCATTTTCATATGTAAAATAGGATCAACTATATTTACAGATATCAATGTAATTATAACTCAGTAAAAGCCTTTATTTTGGTAGTAGTACACAATTTTATATTTATACATATGTAATTTAAATGACTAGTCATAATTGAACATAAACAAAAACAACCAGAGACATCTTAGTGAATTACATTGTACACTTACTTTGAAACTTAGGACTTTTTCTTCATAGACATAAAATCAACATGTAGTTGTAACCATCCTAATAAAATAGGTAATTGAAGGGAGAGTGTCCAGTGACTGTGGAAAGCAGATGGATAAATTAACATGTGAATGGTGTACAAAGAGCCCAGGATTTTTTCCTCCCTTGTGAGGGTGTTCAAGATGTTAAAAGGGTCAATAAACTAACAAACATCTGCAGTTAGCCTGAAACATGCCTTTGGGGTAGAAGTTTCTGGGGATTAAACCTGGAGCTTTCACACTGAGTTACATTTCACATCCTTTAAAAAATGAAAGTGTTTTTTTTTTTTTTTTTTTTTTGAGATAGGTTCTCACTAAATTGCTGAATTGCCTAGGATGTTCTGGGGCTCGGGAACATCCCGCCCCACTCCTCCAGTGTGCTTGGAGTACAGGCACGTGCCCAAACACCAGTTGTTGACATGTACCTTTATTCAGGAACTTCCACACCAAAATGAGAACATCACATCAGTATCTTCATTGAGGCAGTGAGTAAAGTCATGTTTCTTGGTGGTGTGTTGCTCATCTGTGGTCATCTAGTGGTTTTATTTTTTTAAAATATGTGTTAGTACATGTTTGCAGTACTTAATGATTACATTCATTGCAGGAAATCAGTACTTGTTCTTAACGCATCTCAATTCCTTTTTTCTCCTCTTCCCTCCACTTGCCTTGCATTTTGTAAGCATTAGATTCATTTATTTTTCTTATAAGTCATTATGTTATTAATTACCATATGTAGAAATTAACAACCAGACTAATAGGCCAAAAACATATAAAACACCTAAGACAATAATACTAAATCAAGGTACACTTTCAGATATATAGTCTGTGGTTTTAGAGAATAGCATCACTAGATCTCAAAAACCATACTTTTCCTTTCCATATATCATTTTAAGGCATCAGTAGATGTTATGTTGAATACAGAGATGTGATTCAGAAAGACTGACTCTTCCAAGCACCTGAACTACCAAGGGGAAGTTTCTATGATTGGAGTCAATCTGGATTGCCAATGTTGTCTAATTTGATATCCCTTGACTCTTCCATGCTTTTGAAATGTATGATCAATTATAGAAAAGTTTAGAACCCATATTTCTTTGTATATTATAGAGTTTTATAATTGATCTCTAATGTTATACTACTTATTTGACTCATTATGTACATATGCATTGTTTCAGTAAACATGCGTCTCAGATATCATCAGTTTTGAAGTCATGCAATATGTAAGCCCACGTGTCACATAAATAGAAAGAACTGGATATTTTGTTAGATTTCTTTCCCCAGATATGCCTGGAAATGATATGCACGATAGATCCCACAGACAGTCTAGGATCTTGTAGGTGGAAACCAGAGAGTTGCAAGTGTCCATAAGCAACTATATTTTTTGAAGATAACAGGAAGATGCTCAGGGCAGGCCCATCCCAACAGACACAAAAAGGGTGACATAAACAGAGAAGTGGTATCAGGGTCACAGGGAAATTAAAAGCAACAGATAAAGCAGGATTTCAGACTTTAAAATATGTGCACTCCAGCCTGGGTGCCTCTTTTGGGTCTTTGGATAAGAATAAAATGATTGACAAGGTGCTGAGTAATCTCATGTCATGGGCTTTCAACATCCATGCTTGTCCCAGAATCCACCCTGATTCCTTTACATACATGAGATGCAGTCCGAGTGCGTGACCCTTTAGTGAGTTTACCGAAGCTTGGGCCATGAGAACTAACACATGTGTGCATTAACACACATGTACTCTGGCCTGGAGCTTTAGCGATTTCCTAAATCTTTGTTATTTTTGGTTCTCTTAGAACAATGGAAAGAGGATTGGCCCTGGGGTGTTGCCCAAATTTAGGCAGGTTGAGATGGCGTGATCTCCTACCCTAAATGTGTTACCTGTACTGTGAATGCTTAATATGTTCCTTCACTTACACTTAAGATGCACCAAAAATATGAAATTTAACATTCTGTTAGTCTTCCCATGGTGCTTTAATTTCAATGAAAAAAGTGTCATAGAATTGTAAAGACCCACTAGGTGCTAATAGTTCCTTAACGTGACTGATGGGTGCACAGTTTTCTTCCTGATATACATCTCTGACTTCTATTTACTTACAGCTTGCCTTAGTTTGTCGTAACTGTGACCGAAGTACCTGGCAAAAAGCCCTGAAAGAGGAAAGGTTTACTTTGGCTTATGATTTCAAAGGTTTCAGTTCGTGCCTCTATGGCAGTGGGCCTCAGGCCATGAGGAAGAACATCCTGGCAGGAGGGTATGGAGGACGAATCTGCTCACCTCACGATGTGTGGGAAGGAGAGAGGGAGGGAACAAGTTCAAGAGAAGTATTCAAAGCCACGTTTGTCCCACCTACTTACTAGCCCACCTCCTCACAGCATATGCAGCTGTGAACTCATCGATGGATTAGTCCATCGATGCTGCTAGTGCCCCGTGATCTAATCACCTTCTGAAAGCCTGACCTCTTAACCCATGAGCCTTTTGGGGAACATTTGTAACCCAAACCATCACTGCACATTTACTTTATAAACTTTATAATTTAAAATTCTTCATCTGGGCTGGGGATTTGGCTCAGTGACTAGAGTGACTGCCCTGCAAGCACAAGGCCCTGAGTTCGATGCCCAGCACCAAAAAAAAAAAAAAAAAAAAAAAAAATTCTTCATCTGTCCTTTTGATGTGTAAATCTTCTGCGTAGTTTCATGTCAGTTTTCCAGCCCAGGAACCTCATTAGAACCTGGGGACCATCTCTTTGAAACGCAATCACCACGAGTGCCGGAGCCCTGTGTGCCACTCTCTGTAGGAGGACGGGAACCTGTGATGACCCCGATTGGTAGACAGCAATGGGCTGCTCACACTGACCAGCGTGGCCTCTCAGGAGGCCCGCCAGCATTTTTCTAGTAGTTCAACCTAGCACTTAAAAACGTCCACATTTTTATTTAATGTGGTTCAGTTTAATTGGTCTACTGTTGGAAGAGTTTTGAATAAAATGCTCCTTCTCTGGTACACACTACTCAATGCAATTTTTAAATATGAAAATAGTTACATTGTATTTATCCTTTAGTTTGTCTACAATTGCACATATCAAGTCCTACTGCTAAGAAGAAGACAAACAAACATAAAATCTAAGATCCACTCCCCCTTTCTCTTAAAAGTCACAGAACACAGAAAGAAGTGCAATGCGACAGGTGGGTACAGAGAACCAGGACAGAGGGTGGCAAGATAAACTCCTCCAAAGCTCAAAAAGCCACTCAACAGAAACTGATAAATACAGGACAGTGTAGGACAAGTGAAAATGAGGGCAGCAGTGCTGAAAGGATGTGTTGTAGATGTGGACCCCCTTCCTTTTCTATAAACAAAAATTTTATATGAAACTATCTTATTCATAACTGTGTACTCATTTCTTACTGGTTCTTACTACAGTATCTATTTTGCACCATGCTGGGGATCTAATGACAAATAAGTTGCAGACTCTTTCAAGTATTTAATTCAGCACCTGCTGGAAGATGTGGGTCTAAAAAGCAGTCGATATGATAGGTGTTTTTAGTGTTTGATTCACTGATGTCTACGGAATAAATACTAAAATCCACAGAAGATGCGGCTTGAGATACAAAAGTCCACGGAGAAAATTACATGTTACACATTCACTGTTTTTTTTTTTTCCTCCCTGTTAAAAAGATCACAACTGTCCTGAGTATAACCATTTAGTTTAGTTTTTCTGTAAACTAATGATGAGAAGAATAGGAGATGTCCCTGAAATTATTGTAGTTCAGCCTAGCAGGGCAAAATTGGATTTAGTTATTTCAGTTTGTTGCTAACCAAGCATATTGAGCTATTTAAATCCAGTATACATATATTTCACTTGTGTTTAATGATGTGGTATTTCAGAAAATTAATGAGTGAAAAATATATTTCTGATGACTATTTTTAAAATGTTGGTTATTTTCTTTATTACGATGTATCAAGCACCTCCTCTTCCCTGGCACATAAAGCTCTTAAAACTCTAGTTCCAGCCTATCCAACATTTTTTTCCACCAACTGGCCTCTTCTGTTCCCTGTGACACTTAATGCTAAATTTTTCCTGATTGTCTCTTGTGACTGTCTCTCTGTGATGTGAACCACCAATCTGTTTTTATTCCTTATGAAGGAATTATCTACCTTTTTTTTTGTCTGATAAAATTATTTTACCTTCTGTGGGGGGAATTAGCTTAGTGGTTAGAGTGCTTGCCTAATAAGTGCAAGGGCCTGAGTTTGATTCCTGGCGTGCGCGCGCGCGTGCGCGCGCGCGCGCGCACACACACACACACACACACACACACACACAAAATGTTATTTTACTTTCTGAAGCAAGTTTCCTTCCCTCTGGTTATCCCCAGCCCTGGTTATCAGTCTTGACAACATTGCTCTAGCTGGATTCCAGTGACCGCTTTTCTTGTTAATTATTAAACAAAACTTGTGTGTGGGGAACATTGTTTTGGACTTGCTCCTGCACTAGACCACCCCAAAACTAGAACAAATAAGAATGGAATCACTCATGTGAAATGCTACACAATGACAATGAAACATTAAGGAAACTGACAGATCCCCAGACAGACCAGTTTCTCCTGAAAACAGGAGGTTCCAGCCCCCCTTCTGTTATTAAAAAAAAAAAAAAAAAAAGTAGCTTTAAGTAATCTGATGTTAGCCACCAATCTGTTTTTTTTTTTTTTTCCCCATTGTTGTTTCTTTGTTCCCAGTTTATTAAACCCACTTAGGCTGTGCCTGATGGGGGCTTCCATTATATTTATAGACTGGTGGCTAGTCAATTTATCAGTTGCCAATAAAAACCAATTTACTCTATAACTGAACATTGTAATTTTGTCTTTTGACACTATTTTTTCTGCATACTTGGATCACACCTCTATGAGAACACTGTAAAATGAGGTGAGAGTGGTATCATGTAAATAGCTAAACTTTGAAATAGAGAAATTCAATTCTCAAAATTCAGCATTGTCTCTTGGAGCTATACATAGAAAGCCAATTTATTTATTCTCTCCAAATCTTAGTTTCTTAATACATAAAAGGGACATAAATTCTTGCCTTACAATGACATGTATGTCATATGGCATCATATGTGTGATAGTTTTAGCATAAAATTATGCCAATAAATGGGCGTGTCCTTCTACATGTCTATGGTATTACCATATTCAAAATATATGCCAGTAGAAGGAAAAGCATTTGTCTTACTCATGACCTCTAATTTGGGAAAATAAAATTTTCTTGTATAACTTCTCTACCACAGAAATTACCTGTATGTTTATATTTTTATCATTTCAGATTAACTGGTATTCTAACATTACACTGCATCTTAGCAGAACCACTGAAATTATAATATGTCAAGGAATTTACCATTTAGTTTATCTAAAACTCCTGCTGAGCTCAGATCGAATGTCCTTCTACCTCATCTTCATTTTTACCTCCTTTTCTCTATTCCAGCTCCTGGGCTGTGAGTGATCATTTGTGTGTCCTGTGAAATTCCTAAAATGATGGACTTCGCTCTCCCCTGGGGTTTCCTTTATCTCTAAAATGGGTCTTTAGGCAGAATTAGAATGTACATTTGTAATAACAAGGAATTTCCAGTAATTATCAGGAGTAGCCTCCAATTGACAAGGAATCTAATTTAGAAAATATTTTTTCACTAAAAAGTCATTAATTTAAATGTTATGTGTATGTTTCATTATAGTATAAGAGAATAAAAATGATGAGAAAGTAAGTGAAAGACTGAGACTCTGATTCAAACTTTTGTACGGAAATGTCTCAAGATAACGAATTGTTGTCCTTGTCAAGATAAATTTGCTCAACCTGTATTTTAAGAGGTTGCAACCACAATATACAACTCTTCTGAGGATGGATTTGGTCATGAACACAGGCATAGATTTAATTGGCTTCCAATTGTAGGAAGGAATATGTGTGCTAGAATTATAAACAAAAAAAGTTCTCTGTTATGTATCTGTTGACATATTGTACTAGCAAGATAGTATTTTGCTTTGAGCAAAATAATGCTAATCACTTATCAATATTTACTAATTACCACTAAATCTGATAAAATAAACATCTACTACTAGTTCATGGGCAATGAACAATGAAAGCATTTGCAATACAAGTTTATTCCTTACAGATAAAGTATGTATATTACCATTAATTCAGCAAATACAATATTATGAGTTTATTATGCAAGCATTTTATATAAACGTGTTTTTCACAATGGAATCGTAATAAATATACAGCAAAAAAAATGAGAATGCAAAAATAGATGTTAATTTTAGGATCAGAATATACCTGGCTCCTACTGGTAATGTTAGATATTTTCAAAAGAACTACAGCCTACACCTAAATTTTCAAAGACAGAACCATGTGAGCTATACTTTTATATGCTTTTAATTAGCAATTTTTAATACAAATACAGTAATGTTGACTTTTTTATGCTAGAATATCTCTTTCACTTTTTCCTCCTGAGAAGGTGTACCACATATCATAGGGCTGAATCCTGGCACTTTAATTTCATCCACCCTGGCTTTTGAAAGCACCCTGTACAAGAGGCAGTTTCTATTTTGCTATCCCTGTAGCAGCTTTTTGAGATATGCAGCAGTACACACTATGCATTCCAGATTAGAATCTGTCCTCCTTCCAACCTCCACCCCCCACTTAATCATTTAGCTTTCTGGGGGCTTCATCATTTCTGTTAATGGAAAGAAGACATTTGAACATTTGTGTAATCATTGTATTTGCAGCCTGATCCATATAGTAGCTTCAGCACAAGGACATTTGGTCATATATACTGTAGCACCTTCTTTTCAGCACACCTTACTATTCATTAAACAGGAGAGATTATTTTCTCATCTAATGGGGTGATAAAAATAAAGCACTTATATTTGGGGGTTGAATTACCTGAACATAGCTGCCTCAGAAATAATTTCCATTAAATATCTTTGCTGCTGAGTGTCTAGTGATTAAGAATTCACTCAGAATGTACATTTTGTCATTTGAATTGGAAGTTTTATTTTTAACAGAAATTGAAAAAAGATTATGAAGTCAGCTTTAAGAATTGCCTTGAAATAATTTTATATTTTTCCAATAACTGTTGTTTGTCCCTTTTACAATTGTTTTTAAAATTACAAAGAACAATCATGACATTCCACTAATTTATTTTTGGTCCTTTTAGTAAGAATTTTAATTATTTTCTAACTTAGAATAACAACAGCACTACGAATAATAATAAATGTCCTTAATAACATACATACTTTTCTGAAAATAATTTTCTATGTTTCCTACATCTTCCAGCAATATGTCAATGTAAATAAAAAATATAGAGGTTATATTTTCCTATGAGGTCAATTTGGGGGATAGTTTTAAAAGTACAAATTCAAATCTTATACTTTCCTTTACCTGTATAATTTTGATTCAAGAAAAAATAAAATTTTTGAAGATTTGACTTTCGGAAGACAAATTTTTAAAAATGCATAATTATTTCCAAAAGTCATTGTCATCATCAACTTTCTGTGCAGTAGCTAGGAAAATATTTTTGGCAGATTTTAATTCACAGGTGTATTTGAAAAAAATGTAAATTTAAATGCCTAAATTTATGACCAATAGACAATTTGGAATTTGCTTCCAATCTAACAGTTTTTAAATGCTCTGAGTATTTTCCTGAACCTGTTAGTTCTGTTTTCTTGGAGGGCAATTCTAAATCCTGAGACTTACTGTCAATTATATTTTTCATGAATTAATATAATTATCAACATGCGTGACTGATAACATGCAGTAATATTTTTGTAACGGGGAAGAGTTTCATCATAAAGAAAAATAACAATTCTAAAAAGTGTGTAAGTGTTTGGAGAGGAGGCCAGAAGTTTCTCAATCTGTACCAGAGGATTAGTAAAAAATATGTTCATTGAGGAAAACACATGAATACAGATTTTATGGAATGATGTGATGGAAAGTTAAGGTCCAAATGAGGAATCATGGAGATAGAAACAAACATTTTCTAAAAATTTATTTCATCAAAATAGAATTTATTCTTCAAAGACTTTGAGTTCAAGTCATTAAACAATAAAGTAGCAGTTTTTATTGAGTAGAAGTACAGGATATCCAACATAATTAGATAGTAGTCCCTGGAGGATTTACATGACTTTTTTTTTTTTTTTTTTTTCTAGTCAAAGAGCTGAGTAAGCCAGTCCTAAAAGACCTGCCCTGGTGTAAGTAAATCCCACATCTGCAAGCTGTTTTGGAAATTTGCTTTGAACCTAGTGAGATATTGTAACCAACAGCTTGTTCCCTTCCATGAGGGTCGTCCGTGTTTGGTCATATTGGACGATGTAATGTCTCTCTTCTCTCTTCTCTGTCCTTTCTCTCTCCACTGTTCTCTCTGTCTGTCTGTCTCTCTCAACCTCTCTCTGTCTCTCTCGCTCTCCTTCTTTCTGTCTTTAAATATTTCTTTAGATACACGTATGCTTCTCTCCAAATAATTTTAACTGAGTTAAAGTATTTTTTAATATCAAGATATGATTTTTATATTTTAAATGTTGTACAACAGAGTTTTCACAGTTCTTTTATTTCTCGTGGTTGAAAGTGGAAACATATTTCTGTTGCACAACTGTGTTTTCAGCATAGATGTAATTTTTCCAGAGTACACACAGTGAACTCTTCATTTAGAAAGGGAAAAATGAAACAGTATGATTCAACATGTGATAAAGAATTTTATAGACAGAAAATTCAATAGCTGGCCAAAATATGTTTTGTACTCTGATAGGCAGTCCGAGGCATTGTTTAGATTTATTATATTTCTCTCCAGTTCAATCTCATCTTGCAGCTTTTCTTGTCTCCCCTGGGCCCTTTGCTCATGGTTTGCTTTGTCTTCAGTGTCTTAATCTGGAGATATCCTTTCTTTAGTTTCCCCCATTCTTTCCTTATAAAAGCTTTCTGTAGGTAAGTGCTTTCTAGTCATTTTAATTTTTAAACAAATGAAAGAGAACTCCATGCATGTATTAATCCATTTTTAATAGCCACTACTGAAAGACAGGGCAGTTTCTTGGTATTGTTTTGAATTGCCATTATCTTAAAGGAGTTTTATTTTTATCAGTATCTATTGTGACATCCAGTTAAAATGACAAAGATTCCCATGCTGGGAAAACTGAAGTAAAAAAAAGAAAAAAAAAAAAACAAAAAACAAAAAAAAAAAAAACCTTTAGTTCACTGAATAAAGGACTGAGACTGGCAGCAGAGGATTTTTAAAATGTATATTTGTTCATATTCTACTGATGTTTTAGCTCCTCTTAAATAATTTTCCTGTACTACTAATACAGCATGGTATTTAGTGTACCTAGAACTTTTTCTAGTAGATTATAAAGTTAGGTCAGATTTGATACACTGCTGCCATCTATGGACAGAAAACCAATACTAATTTTAACTTTAAATCTGACTGATATTTTTACATATATGTACATTACATTTTATAAAATTCTAGATAATAATCATACTTTATTGATACATATTGTGAGTGACAGTCTACTTATTAGCATCTATTAAAAATTGGGAGAGTTTCAACTTGGAAGGAAAAGGCTTGGCGAGCACTGGTGTCAGTATCACAGCACTGGGGGGCTGCAGCGCACAGTCTCCTCTATCAGCTGATAAAATATTTTCACACACCATCCTTCAAGGTTATGTGGAGAAAGAACACAGTTATATTACGAGCGTGCTTTCAGAGAGGCAGAAATCAAGGCTAAGAGAGGGTCAGTCATTTTGCGCGAGGTACTGAAGTGGCCAGCAGGAAAACCCTTGCCAGCATCTAGGTGTGGCACACTCGAATGTCCCTCTCCAGGACTGCACAGGTTTTTTGAAATGATTGTTTCTCAGTCTTTGCTTTAGTTAAGCATTATGTGCAGATTTCTACACAGAACTCAGCTGATTCATGTTCTCAACAATGATGTAAAGATCAACTCTGAGTCCAATACTGTGTAGGAACGGAGAACTTCTGAGTTCACAAAGCCAGGCTTCCTGTCTGAGCTCACACTGTAGTGCAGACAGAGTGGAAACGCAAGAGTAAATGCAGGGGAAGGATCCGTGTAGGGAATGATGAGGCCGATACAGAGAAATATAACCGGTTGATAAGATGATGATGAGCAGGCACTGCTGACCTTTATGGAACTGTGTAAGAAAATACATGTAAAATGCGTAATCAATGCTTTACGGAAATTATAATTAATCTAGGAGACAAAACATATGACTTTAAAAAAGGTGAAATAGAACAATGTGAATATGATTGTATGGAGAAAAAGCACTTGATTGTGTTTGTATCTCTCTCACTCTCTGTGCCTCATGAGAACAGAATTGGTACAACTCAATACCAGCTAGAATGGTAAATGTGGCTTTACAAGGACAGAGAGCGCTGCAGTCTCTGAGAATACTATATTTGATTTTTATAGAGACAGTACAAAGACGAAGGAGCCATTTTTTTACAAAGGAATGATTTGAACAATAATGAAGACATAAACTTTGCAGAATCAAAGTCGAGAATTACACATGGGTTTCTCATGCAGATATTTAGCACGGCCTCAGGTGTTGTTAGATAGTGCATATCCAAACTGGAAGGGTTTTTGGGGGGAGAAAGTGTAGGAACAGGGGCGAGGGGCAAGTCTTGGCTCTATGTCAAGAAGTACATTTCTATCATATTTTGACCACTTTGAGTTCTTTCCTTTTTTTTTTTTTTTTTTTTTTTTTTCTGCTGTGGATCGAACACAGGGCCTTGTGCTTGCAAGGCAAGCATTCTAACCGCTGGGCTAAATCCCAGCCCCTCTTTTTAAAATAATAATATTGATTATTCTTATGAATTTGTTACGATTTACATTTTTATAATATTTAAGAAGTATTTAACTTATCAACAAAAATAATGCAGCAAGTAAAATGTTATGTGATAAGCTAGTGATCGCTTATAGATAGTGCTTTCTGACATAAGGTAGGAATTTGTTATTTAAATATTTTCATCTTCAAAAATCCTTTTTGTAATGAAATTATAACTTTCTAGGATAAATCATGAAATATCCTTTTCTAGTAAAAGAATTCATCTTAAATTCTGGCAATAACTGGTTATTTAGAAAAAAAAATGTGGCTGTTTTAGGGAACAGTAATATATGAGAATCTTTCAATGATTTTTCTCCAACGTTGGAACAAGACTATGTTGTTTTTTACACTTCTACTAAGTGAATAACTGAATAGTTAAGAAAAAGACTATAGTATAATGCCCTTCAGCTTGCTCATTTAAACATTACTGTAAATAATCCTGAGAAAGCCTCTTTCTGTTTCTAATTTTAAGAGCCAATGTTCTGCTTTTGTTTCTCTATGTTTATTTTTTAATTTCTTTTTATTTCAAGGAATATTTTAATGGAAAATGTTTAAATATAAAATACTTTAAAATGTATATATTGTTCTTATATTTTGTGTTATAAAAAGAAAGTTACAGGATAGTGTGAATGGTGTGATTCTCTTTGTAGAAAAAGTTTAGTACATATGAACTTCTGCATATGCACAGAGAAAATACAAATAAAGATCAACAAGAAATTATAGTAGTTTCCTCTTAGGGACAGAGGAACTGGCAGAAATACTCAGGGAATAGACACTGAACTTTTCAGCCTTTGTTTGCTATTATCTGAGGTTTTCGTTTTCTTTTCTTTTCTTCTCTTTTCTTGTCTTGTCTTATCTTTTCTATTTTTTTCCTTTCCCTTTGGTGCTGGGATGTAACCCCGGGCCTCATGCATGCTAAGCATATTCTCCACCAATGAGCTACAATTCTGTCCCAAGGTGTTTTGTTGTTGTTGTTTTGTTTTGTTTTTCCTATTAAGTGTCTAATAGCATTATGTCTAAAAAAGCAATGTATATAGCTAATGTTGAATATTCCATTGGTAAAATATTTGAATGTTCATCTGAATTTTTGGAAAAATTTTTCCAATAGATTTGTTCGATGAAACATTTTCACAAACCTTCAATCTGTAAAAACAACAACAACAAAAATCTGCAAAGTGCAATGCAACAAGGTGTTCCTCCATGTTAAATTTGTAACTCTGACTTTGTCTTGCTCTTTGGAGGATGTCTAATTTCTTGAGACAATGATTTTATTACAATTTTTGGATACACACACAGAAATGCATAAATCAATTTAAGAGTAGGGTGTGATCAGAGAAAATTTTTCCACAGGAGAGTTAGTCCTGCTTTGAGAATTGTTTACCTTAATATACTGAGAGTAAGATTATGGGGGTGAGGGAGGTAGGGAGAGAGAGCATTTCAGGAAGAGAAACGAGAGAGATATGTGCAAAAAAAGTAACAAAGCATAGGTAAGTTTGAAGTCTCATAGGATTGACTAATACTTTTCTGAGTTATCAGTTTATTTCTGTGAAGTATAAGATGCATATAAAAGTAAGGAAGAAATTATCAGTGTAGAGAGTAAGACGGGGTGAAACATGAGGATCTTTGTATATCAGGTTAAGAAGCATAGAAGTTACCATTTTATAATGGGGTAGAGAAAAGAAATGGAAGGAGTGACTGGTATTTTAACACAGAAATTATGATATGATTATATTCTACTTTATAAAAATCATCTAATTTAACTGTGGACAATAGTTTGAATTGAGTCAGAGAAGTTAGTTTAGTAGTCTAGGTTACAGATGACCTAAAGCACTGTTGCCAGGGATGTAAACAAGGACATGGAAATGTGGAACAAAAATAAACTTGGGAACTGAAGATGAGAGAATGTTTTACAAGGACTCTATAGTTCCTGGATTAGACTATTGGATGAATTATTGTTCCTTAACTATAATATGTAATAGAGAAAAGGAGCAGATTTGGAAGAAAAAATAATTGATTTTTATGTTCAATATCCTGCATGGAGTAAACATACACAGGTTTTTTTTTTTTTGTTGTTTGTTTATTTTTGTTTGTTTGTTTTTTGGTGCTGGGGATCGAACTCAGGGCCTTATGCTTGCAAGGCAAGCACTCTACCACTTGAGCTAAATCCCCAACCCTACACAGGTTTTTTAATATCTAGAAATAATAGGTGTACAAATTTCATTTTGAAATGTAAAACATGGCACTACTATGAGACAGGCAGAGAGAGAAAACAATAGCAACCTGAAAGAGAGGGTTCTTATAGTTCTGGCATATTTTTAGGTGAGTGATAGATATTTTTGGAATGAATGGACAGATTTATGTACAAGTAATGCCATGTTCTAAGAACACCTGGTAATCCAGCACCATGGTAACCTAGCACTTGCTTTCATTCAGTTTACAATAGAGTAGCGGAGATAGAAATGTAAATATACAACTACAAATCAAGGTGATCAACAATGTAAATATAATTAGTAAAGAAAATAATCAAAGCTGTCTGAGAAGAAGGTCATGTATGATGGATCCAGACAACTATACCAGGTAATACTCCTGAGACAGAAAGCAGAAATAGGTCCAGGGAGGGCAAAGCTGTCAGAATCGGGGGCATAGTCGGGAAGTGACCAAGACAGCCTTAGCGTTCCTCTCCTGACTCTGGGCTCCTAAACTCTCCTTTGCTTAGAGCACTTATTTTAGAAAATTTGCAGTTGTAAATTACCTCTCTGACCCTTGCGATATACAGAGTCTCTCACCCAGAACTCTGTGGATGTTGGGGAGACTATCTTTGAAAAGCAATCAAGAAATATTAAGAAGCCTGCCTTTCCCAGCCTTTCAGATGGTAAGAGCATAGTTTGGATAAGTAATAATTAGCAAGCACACATTGACTAATCTCATAGTAACTTCTTCCAATACTCTCCACTGGCTCCTCTCAGCACTTAGATTTTCCTGCTTTTTGTTTCAGCTCAATTGACTTCAGGCTTTCTCCCTCATTGTAATAGTCTCTCTGTCCTCATGCCAATATTGCTCAGATATCTCTAATGTACTTGTATTCATTTTTGTGAATATATGTGTAATTAGTTTTATAAGGTTTCATCACAAGTATACATTTGATCTTTCTTTACACAGCCAAGATCCAAAAAGTTTCATAACCCCAAAGATCTCTTGAGGTGTATTTTCATAGTCCCAGCATCTTCCTGTCCCATCTTGTCCTTTCTCCTGACCATTTCTTAATCTGTGGCAAACACAGATCTGTTTTCAGTTCCTATACTTTTGTCATTTGGGGGATGTTGTGTAAGTGGATTATTCCTTTACTAGGTGACCTTCTGGAATTGGCTTCTCTCTCAGCATGATCCCCTGGAGATTTATCCAAGTAGTTTTATGCAGCCAAAGTTTGTTCCTTTTTATAATGGAATATTGTCCCATGGTACGACTGTACCACAGTGTGTTTAACCCACTACCAATGAAAGAACTTCTAGATTGTTTCCAGGTTTTAGCCATTACCTAAATTTTTCTATTAGCTTTTATGTATGGGATTTACAGTACACACGTGTTTATTTCTCATTTGGGATAAATGGACAGGAGTACAATTTGGGGAGTTCTATGTTAGTTTCACAATTTTTAACAAAACATTAAATTGATTCCTTAAAATGGATGTACCATTTTATTGATCTTCCACCAATGAATGAGTGATCAATTTTTTTTTTTCTTTGTCAGTTGTGATTCTACAATTTCTCATTTAGTCATTTTGGTGGTGTTTAGTGATAAGGATTTTTTTTTTTTACATTTTCTGATGCTGGATAATGTGAACATCTTTTTATGTGTCTATTTGCCATTTGGCTTCCTCTTTAGTGAAATTTCTATTTATGTCTGGAATTTTTTGAGGCTCAACAAATTAGGCTGCTGCAGTCAGCCAAAGGAAAGAAAATGTGAGTCTATTCTGGAAAATGAGTAGGAAGACAAGGAAGAGGGACGATATTTACCATGCAAGACAATGGCTTAGATTTACAGGATCAGGGGTGGGATAGTCTACAGTTATCATGTGAATGCTGGAGAGAAAGAGGATCTAGCAACTGCTTAGTCTGAAAAGCAGGAAGCTTCAGAACAAGAGAGATCGAGGATGCAGCATCAGGTCCACACTAAAGGTCTGAAAGGGTCCTGGGGAGGTGCCGGTGTGTTTCTGCCTTGTCAGTCCAAAGGCCTTGTAGTCTGGTATACATAGGTCATGACAGTAGCAAAAGAAAAAAAAAAAAAAAAAAAAGAAAAGAAAAACTACTCAAACAGAATGGAACTTTTCAAAGTACAGACCCACTTTCTCCTTCTTTCGTTTTCATTGTGTCTGGGCTGCAAGCATATGGGATGGGGCCACCCACAATCATGGTGCGTATTTCCTGCTCAGTTTGCTGGCACATGTGTCAGTCATCTATGGAGACTACCCCACAGAGACACCCCGAAATGCACTCTGGTAATCTAGGCATCTCTTAGTTTGGCTAAATTATCACAACTATCACGGAATGGTTTGAGATGGAAAAATAAATGACTGTAAATAAATTACAAAACAGACATTCCATAAAGGAACATTTAAAACATATTATATAATAAACCTTTTCATCCCTAATGGTCAAAGAACAGAGCCTTCTAGCTAATCTGCTGGTCAACACAGAGTCAATGTTTGTTAGATGGAGGAGCTACATAATTGCGCAACTCTGATTCAAACTACTTACAGAAACATGAAACATTTCATAATACAGAAAATGAGAATTTCTTCAGAATTTCACCTACACCTTGTAAATTAGAGCACTTTGAGTTTACCTGTATCAACAAATCTGTATCAATTCTATTCTATGCAATGGCTTGGGAATGAGTAGATTAAATATAAGGAAAGTGAAAGACGACACACATTTTTTTTTCCTCCAAATTTGCTGTAAGAGCATATACTTTTGTGTTCTTGAACCACAGTAAAATAAACTGTAGGTGAAAAGATCAAAGACAGTAAAAGCCAAATAAATATCTTCATAGGTGAATCTTTCTACAAAGCCTGCAAGATAATAATGGTTCAGTTGACGTTAACTTGATAACACCAAGTAAATGATTGTGCTCAGGAGGAGCTGGGTTGGGTTTAAAGGTTAATGGCTGCTTGCATAAGTGTGCACTCTGTATTTACATGGATATCAATTCCCTTTAAAAAGAATTGTTCCAGTGAGACTAGCAATTCCTAGTTACCAGGCTCCAAGCCCAGCCCTAGAATATAAAGGAGGGCAGAGTGTCATAAAGAATGTTCATACCAGACTGTCTGCATTGTTGGTAACTTTATGTTCACTTTATGTGTTCAATATATTGCAGAGTACAAACAACATTGATGGAATTCTAAAAATTCAGAACTCTAAAAATTTAAAATTTACATCCACGAAGTATTAGCTGAAACTTGGGTTAGGTGGTACATTGCAAAACAACAAAGCTTTAAGAATTAATGTCATTTTTAGAGGACAGACATTAAATTTTTTTTTATTTAAAATGTTGGTTATTAATTTTGCACAAATAATACATATTATTATTGAAATATAAGCAAAGCAAAAATGTACAAGAGAGAAATTAGAAAAAGATAAAATTATAATCAAATCATACATTAATAATAACCATCTCATATTTGCTAAATATTAAATTTTTAAAATTTGTCATATGAATATAATTCCTATAATAATTTGCTACTCTTGTACATACATTATGAAATAAAAAAGGTTTGGAAACTTTTACATTTCATAAAACAATTCACACAAAAGAAATATCTCAACAATTTTCATTAACAATTGTTTTATGTAGTTTTCTTTGGGTAGCTTTTCTGATATGTGCATTTTTGTGGAAATGTTAAGCTTCTCAGTGCTCTGGATTTTACTAATACAGGCCCATCCCCAACCAAAAGTTCAGCTAATGACTTTAGAATGGCTTTCCTTATTTGCATGAAGATATTGATATGTCAGGTATTTCTCAGATACTGATGTGTCAGTCAAACCCTTTATCTTGAATATAATATCTAACTTCCATAGTATAGAAAGCTGTCCATTTATCTAAGACAGTCCTAGTCACGCAGACATATGCTGTCTTGGACTACATTCTTTCCTTAATATATAACCCATGTCTCTCGAATTGTCAGGTAATTTGAAAGGAAAAGTATCACTGTACATCTTTCTCATTCAAATTACATTGTCCATCTTCTTTCGCTTAGCCTGTACCCTGCCTGAATCTCTTGGAACTCTCTCAGCATATAAAATTAACTAGACAAAAAGAAGAAACTTACCTATGGCAGTTATTGAAATATGAACTTAAAGTCTCAGTCTAATTCCTTTTCGTAGTCTGGCATATTATAAAGGTACACAAGGATTTGAACCATCTTGAGAGTTGAACATTTAAAATAGAAAGCTTATAAATGCGGAATTTTTAATCCATGGACAGAGGGTAGAGCAGAAGGGAAGCTTTTGCTTTGGTTCTTAGAAAAACAGAGTCTCAATTAATTAGATTTCAGGATACACAGACTTAGAGTGCATAGTTGGTATCTAGTCAATGGGAGCAAACTCCTGAAGAGTCAGGGACATGC
>PVJO010019646.1:0-33768 GCA_004026905.1 Hystrix cristata
GGCACCAACCAATAGGTTTGTAGTCTGAATGGAATAAAAAAGGCAAAGAAGGAAGTCCCTCTTCTGTTTTCCTGGAGGGGCTCCAGATTTCACCTTTGCCTCGGATGTCATCTCCTGGCTTCCAACACAGACCTTTTGGCTTCCTGACAGGGACTTGCACAGGACTCTACAATGAGGTCTGGCCTTTGAATTTTGACTGGTTCCTCAGATCTCCTATGCACAGACAGCCCTTCTGCACTCTTTCACACGTGACTCTGTAGAAGGCCACTGTAAGCCTACACTGTAAATATTTATATATATATTTACATAGATTACATATATAATTACATATACTACATTTATGTGTGTATAAATGTTACAAATATATATATATATATTCTGTTTCTCTCATGAGCAGTGACTGATACACACAGCAATGCATTACCCAAAAACAGAGGGAGAAAAAGGTATGATCTCAAAAGTTCACATTTTCCTTAGAAATTGAAACAATAGATTAACTGGTGCACAGTGGTCCCAGACACTGGAGATAGCTGGATCTGATATTCTGTCCTCACACTGGTTCATTCTGCTGCACATACTTTCAATAGAATTTTTAATCTCCTTGATATCTGTTTGAATATGTTTCATGGATTCCATTTCTTTTCTACATTGGGCATTCATGGTTTCCATCATTTTCCTAAGCTCCTCTGTTTTTTTTATCTATAGCTACTCTAGATCCACTAATCATATCTTTCATTATGGTTGTCATCTCTGTAGTTCCTGTAGTTATTTGAGAAATTATTTCTGATTTGATTTTTTTCTAGAGCCTTATTCATTTGCTTTGTTACTTCCTCTGTTACCACTTCAGAGAGTCTGGGTGGGAGGCTTTCCAATTGCTCCACCTCATTGCCCCTGGGATTTGCCTTTGGCGAGCCGAAAGTCTGCAGTTGCATCTTGCTTCCGTGTCTTCTCACTTTCTATTTTTTTTCATTTAATTTCTGCATTGATGCTTATAAATTGCTTTTAGCAGGTAGGTTTATTGCTAGTATTGAGAACCTTTAGGAAATGACTACTTCTCAGAGATGTCTTCCAGGCGTAGCTGGTTTTTGGGTTTTGAGTCTGGTCCAAGATCCGACCTCTTCAATTTATTGGGGATGAGAAGTTGCTGCCTGTTTGGCTAGCCCTGGCTCTTCGGCACTGCTGTATGGTGTTTTTATGACCAGTCTCAGTTTTCATGTACAAGGACAAACAACTGATTAGAAAAACTATGTCACCTTGGCTAAAGTAGTTCAAACAGTAATAACAATAGCATCAAGTACAGCCTAGAAAGTGAAAAACTGTGGTAGCTATCGATTTGCCATCTTTAACCATACAAACAAGGTTTGTAGCTGGAGACATAAAATTAAGTATCATTTTTTTTACGATAATGGATATTTATAATACTAATTTTGCAAGTCTCTTTAAATTTTGCTCTAATAAATGCAATCTAAATGTCCTATAATTATCTGAGAGTCACGTAATCATCAGTCTATGCCCAGAAGCCCCATTTTCTACTTTACTACTTGTCATCTACCAAATATTTTTGTTCTTAAAATTCAGGTCCCTTTTGTTAGTAACTTACAACTTGACCACATAGTCTAATAAAGCTCATAATTCTCTTACTTTCTTGTTAGATTCAACCATCAAAACCTCAACTCACTCTGAAAATGTTTTTATTGAGGAATCAAATGAAAGTGAAAAAAAAAAAAAAAGCTACAAAAATTTTAAAAAAAATGACAACACCACCACCAATGTATGAGCAGTCAGTGGTATTCTGGTGAATTTTTAACAACTGGCTCCCAATTAAGCAAACAAACAAAACAAAACAAAACTTTGATTGTTAACACAAATACTCAATCTAGGGCTAATTTTAAGCTATCAGTGTGATGTCACTGAATGTGGAGTTGGGAAGTGAAGTATACTGATACATTATTACATAATCACTCCCCCACAAATGTACAATAGATTTAAATAGACTACAGAGTTGTAACAGGAAAATGGGGTAAATAATTTGGAAGTTATGGGCTGTAAGCATTTGATACCTTTGTTTTTAATATGATTTATTTAATTTTAATTCCATATAACTTAATTTTCCATTGGTAATTTCCATTGGTAATTTTTCCTGTATAATTCCTCAAAATTCAACAGTTGGCTCTAGCCAGCCAGCAGGTGCGGGACTAACTCAGCACTGACAAGACTGTGAGGGTTACAGGGCGTGGAGTGCAGATTGGAAACTGGACTTGGTCGCTTTCAGTTGTTACTGGTCAAATTACCTAATTTCTCTGAACCTTGGTTCTGTTATCTACTTATCAGACTTCTTTCTTTCTTTCTTTCTTTCTTTGGTGCTGGAGATTGAACCTGTAAGGCAAGCACTCTAACTGCTGAGCTAGATCCCCAGCCCAGTAGACTTGTTTCAAAGACAAAATGAAAAATTTTATGTAGGACACTTAGTGGAATGCCTGAAACATAATAACATAATTCACAATAATCTACTCCACCGTTATAATTCATAGTAATAATTCATTCCATGTGGTATTATAAATTGGTACTACCACAGCACAATGTTCATGAAATTGTTCCTGCTGACAAAAAAAGAGTAAAAGTTTATCAATGAGAAAATGTATTTCCTATTTTGTGGTATAACGATCACAAAATTTGAATCACTCTTCCTTCCTAGACAGCTGATGACAATATATTGCTAGAAAGGTAAAGAGGAAAGATGATCGCAATCAACATGCCAAATGCAAGGTTTACTTAGCTAGATTGTGGAACAAAAAGGGATTCTACACATTCTGGAATACATCTGCAGCAAGCATAAATAGGTTTCAATTCAGATATTAATTCTGATTAACAGAATGTCACATTGTGAAAGATTCTGAGATTGCTTCTAGATTTGGTGGGAAGAGTACTTAACATATAAGCTACAGTCACTATGTTTCCTCCAGGGGAAGAAAGAAAGCATTATGTACACTGACAGCCTTGTACTGGATTTATGTTTATAGTGTTCGAAGAAAATTCACGTGATGTGACAAAAAGGAAAAAAAAATTGCCACTTAAATGTACTGTAGTCCTGAATATGGGGGTATTGTACATTTGAAACTGATGCCGATTAAAATGTAATGGTGACTTTGTAAATAGAAAACTTTACGTAATTTATGGTTACAAAAAAAAATTGGCTGAACTCAGAATTTTGGGGGGGGATGGGCAGATGGAAAATCACATAAAGCAAATCAGACTAGGAATCAAAAGAAAAATCATTCCTTCCTAGTTTTCCATATGCCATTAAAAGCAATACATGAGAAGCAGCAAGCCTAGGGTATTGTTTGGGGTACGTGTTAGTAAGGTTGTATATCATGTTGCTTTGCTTTTCCAAGGATTAAAACAATTCCGGCTCTACAGGAGCAGCAAGCCCAGAAGAATCTTGCAGCAGAGGGCCATGTCTAAAGTCTCCTGAAGTGAACGGGGTGAAATTTAATTGTATTTTGACCTTTCCAAGAGGCATCTTGTATTCTGTGAAAGGTTAGCCTCTGATTAATTACAGTCAGGTTTACCCAAATTGCAAAAATTAATTCCTTGTTTCTGTATGTATTTTCTAGAGTATTGGCCTTAGTGTCTCTACTCAAAGAACCAAATTCATTTATCTTACTTAGGTATGTACTGCAGAGTCAACTGAATATCCATAATATCAATGCTGAAGTTCTTCTAAGAGTGGGAGTAAGAGTTACTTTTGAGTAGTACAGGTCTTAGAAAATTATCCTAATTTTAGTGTCCTTTGCAGTCAAACTCTTTTTTTTTTCCTACAAGTCCTATTTAATGAAATTTTCCTTTCTTTTTTATAGCCTAAAAAGCATAAAGGACAAACATTCATGTATCCAACCCCAAATTCACAGATGTTGCTATAACCCTACAGGGTGATGTATGTTAGTTCAAATTATAAATATAATAAAATGTGAAGAGTTTGGTTTGGCGACATGCTAAGCAAGGAGGAATAATGTCATAATGATGGTTCCAGACCTTTGGATGGTGTTTAATGACTTATATACTGTACTAGCATCTAAGGAGTACTTAAATTCTCATGCTTTTTCAGCTCTGATAACTTAAAATCACATGTTAAAATCATACAATTTCAAACATTTACTGGTAGGTGAAAATGTAGGCAATACTTCCTGTTGAGTCTTGATGTTTTCTGCTTCCTCTTTGAATTCTTAAAACTGGCCTATTAATGAGCACAACTGTGAGAGCTAACAATTACTGTGTGGTTTCTCATATGCCAGGTCCTTCCAACAATCTGGCCTCACAACAGCTCTGTGAGAGGGGCACTTAATCATTCTCACTCCACAGAGGAGGAGACTGAGAAAGGCATGTTAGGTGGTTCACATTCCTAACAAGTGCGGCAGAGACACGGGTCAGGACAGAGGGCACCAAATCTCCTTCCAGAAACACATGTGTGGAGCTGCCCTCACACGGAAAAAGGAAGGGGCCATGGAAGAGCTCATGAATATTTTGCCTTCCTCATATTTACCTCTTGTTCCAGAAAACTGAGCAAGCATCTCTTAAGGAAAGCTACCAAAATAAAATCTTATTCTCAAGTGCATAAAGTCCAGGATGTGGTGTGGCCACCACAGCCAGTGGATGGCAGCCGCCCGTGCCGGGAGGTAGCAAGAAGGCTCCCAGGCAGGCTGAGCGCTCCGGCACAGGGAAGGTGGTTCACTTGTCTCACACATCTGTGAACACCCTGAACTAATACGCCCAAGTGTGAGTTTGCTCCCAGACCGTGTCCCGGCGGCTTTAGTGTGTGCCCTATGTGTTCAGTTGGATTACTTTAAAAAGAGGATGTGTTCTTGCTTGCTTTTGTGAAAATAATGTGTTTTTTTTTTTCCTCTACACTGTCATTCTTACATTTGAGTACATAGTTTTCATTTTATGGGAAAATGTGAGGGGGAGTTTTTCTTTTATGGAGAAGTGTGAGGGAAGAGTTGGAGACCCTTTCAGGAGTGCTGATTTGGTTTGGAGAGGATTTCTATTTTTCATTTTGTGTAGGAGACAAGCAAGTTTGGAAGATGATGTTTGTTTGACTAAACAAGATGCTTGAGAGATTTTGTTCTGGCAAGCACGGAATAGAGTTTGTCCCCCTCAGTACTCCTGACACTTGGGAGCAGACTACTCCTTGTTGTGGCTCTGGAGTGGGATCCCCGCCCTCCACTGGTGGATGCCAGTGGGTCTCACTCTACTCCCCCACACTGTGCTCAAACCACCCTTGGCTGATAGCTCCTGGTGTAGAGGATCGCCCCAAACCAGTAAGAACATTAAGACGTAGTATGTACAGGTACCAACTCCCCACCATGAATGTATTCATTATGCATTTCAAACATGTGTTAATAAAAAACAAAGCAAACAAACAAAAAAAAAACCAGGAAGAGCAGTAAGAGCTGAGGGGAGTCATTAAAATTTGGGCGAAAACACTAAGATTCTGCTCTGCTCTTCTCTCTCATTTTTTCAAACATCTCGGCTATGATGCATCACACCAAATCTTGCCTCAAGCTGTTCGCCAACACACCCATCAGCTCAGACTCTGTTCAGAGGCCCAAACTGTCGCTCCTGATGCCAGCTGGAGATTTCTCTACGGACGGCTTATCACCTGTAGAAAGTTCACAGTGACCTTTTGCTCCTGATGCCAGCTGTAGATTTCTCTACAGACGGCTTATCACCTGTAGAAAGTTCACAGTGACCTCTTCCTCATTTTCTAGGCCCCACAGTCCTGAGAGATACTGGAATCAACACTTTTGCCCCTCAGTTAGCACCACTTTTATTCCTAAGAAATCCCCTAACTTTTCCCACCTGCAAGCTCCCTGCGATCAGGTGCCTTCTCTGCTCACCAGGTCCACCTTAGGAAGGGGAGCTCCGATTCTGTGCCGTGCCTTGAGACGGGCTGCACAAGCTCCCTCCCTACCCCTGCACAGACTCAAAGTCACTCTGTCCACATTTGGGACCTACCCACCACATGTCCACCACAAACCTGCCTAATTCCACTTTCCCACCACTATTTTAGGGAAACCTTCTGTGCCACGCACAATTCAAACTTTGCCTTGTCTTCTGGGATGCCTGAGGTTCAATGCCAGTACCACCCTCCAAAACTGCCTTGTCTCAAACATCTGATCACTCTCTTAACTCTCCTACATACATGTCTTCTGTTGTTTGTTTGTTTTGTAGTACTGGAGTTTGAACCCAGAGCGTCTGCACTGAGCTACACACCAAAGCCTTTTAAATTTTATTTACTCATTTATTTATTTGTTTTTAAATTTGAAATGAGTTCTTGCTAAGTTGCCCAGGCTGGGCTCAAACTTCAGATCTTCTCGCCTCAGCCTCCCAGAGTGCTGGGATTACAGGTGTCTGCTATCACACCCAGTTCATGCAGGCTTTTAAATCATGTTTTTCCTTTTTCTTCTTCTCTGATCACTGAACTTCTATTTATATTTATTGACCTCATTGCTAGTTTAGATGCCACTTCCTCCCAAATGCTCTTTGGGGCTTTGACCCAGAACCTCCCTTCCTTCTTGCAACTTATAATACCTGTAGAAATTTCAAATCAATCAAGTAGCCAATTCATACTGTAGTTTTGTATGTGTCTTATGAGTGTAAAAGCTCTCCTATAGTCTGTAGCACTGTGTCTATCACAAAGAATGTAGTCAGCAAGTATACGTTGAATTAAAGGAGTTAAGAGAGACCTTTATATTATTTTAAAGTCATTTGTTCGTAAGACTAAATAGGATCCTTTACATGGTGTGAGCTACAAATATGCCCTAGGCCAAAATTCACACTTGGCCTAATTTTTGTTGTATAAAGTCTCACTTTAAAAAATAAATTCCTTTGCTATCTTGAGCATTTTCAGATTTCAGTAATGTACAGAAATAAGCAAAAAGTAGTTGATAAAGGCCTCTCCACACAAGGTCCTGTTGCAGAATGGGCCACTTACTGGGTCTGTGGGAGGGGACTGTATGAAAGAGTCCCGGGATAGACACGGGACTGGGGGAGAAGAGTCAAGCAAGCAACAAGAAGACGTGGGCCACAGAGCTGATGTTATAGCTCACGTAAGAACACTCTGTGATGTCCTGACAAATGCCTAGTGACACCGTTCTTAAAATGTAACCCCCTTTTACTTAACCCAGGACTAGATATACATGCATGCATATTTATATATACAAATATACATACATATATATGTATATCTACAGATATACTACATACTATATATATTTTGTGGATTTTAAGGCCAAGAGCACTTAAAATTTCTCTTCTGTGATCACAGCAACAACACAAAAGAGATATTAAATATAAACATGCTTATATTTAAGCAGATAGACATACAAAGGAGCTGAAATAAAAGCTGGTTTACAACAGAAATACGTTTCTTTTCATAATTTCCCCTCATTTTCTTGTAGCTTCGAGATAGACACCAAATTTCACAATTTGTAATCTACCAAAAAATGACTGTCGTTTCTAAATTTAGCTCATTATAATGATCAGGCCTTTCCCAAGGCATTAACAAGGCTAATCAAGGGATCTGATGACTAATCTCACAGGAAGAATGACTGGTAACTATAGCATTCCTAATGTCACGCACACATCTTTTGATGGATAGAGCAGACTGAACTGGTATCTTTATCCTGCAAGCTTGCAGTTCTGCTTGACCCTCTCAAGTGGTACGTGTGAACTACAGTCTTCAGGGTGAAATTCCTGGCATAGATGAATGAAGGGAAGTAGGGGAAGAAGGCCCAGAGTGGCTTATCTGCTAGGGAAGTATGACCTTGCTGGCTTGCCAAAGGATGTCACCATATCACGGACGGGGGTCCAAGGAGGTCCCCCAAAGTGGAAATGGGAACCTCAACTCACCCCCCCCACACACAAGGTAGGTTGTAGGTTTGCTGACTCCTGTCAGAGAAAGCAAAATTTTTAAGACACATCAGTGAGAGTCACGAAGAGGTTTTCTAGGCAGAATTTAAAAGTCACGCACTCAGAGAGAAGCCGAGGGCCTCAAGGGAAAGGCGCATTATGATCTGGGCTGGGTAGGTATGTACAAGACGCACAAAGTCCGTACCCTCAAGAATCTTACATTCTAGCTGGGGAGTCAGACAGCAAATGCATGAAATAAACAGCACGTCCCAAAATAGTAAGTACTACAGGAAAAGCGGAAAAGAGAAAAGAAAGGCAGCAGTGGGGAATGAAGCGTGCTGGGCATCATGGGTGAAAGTCACTCCATTTGCAGAGCAAAGATTGCAAAGTGACAGAGAAAAGACAGCCTGACGGTAGGGACATTTGAAACGGGGCAGGGGGAGAACTGCCAGGGGAAAAAGTAGAGATGTGTTTTGTGGCTTTTTCATTTTTCCTTTGCTTTGTCCTAGGCAAAGCTCACTCGGCAGTTAGAAGGTTGGCATGAGTCCATGACATTAGCAGAACTTCTCAAAGCCTGCTGAAGTTTAAGGAGGTCACTTCATGTGTCAAAAAGGGAATACTGAAGCAGCCCAAATGCCCATCACCTGCTGAATGGATAAAGAAGATGTGGTTTTCCTTTTTTTTTTTTTAAACAATGGAGTACTACTCTGCCATAAAGAACAATAAGCTTGAGACATTTCTAGGTAAATGGATGCATCTTGAGACCATACTCTTAAGTAAAATAAATAAAACACACATGTTTAAATATTGTGTTGTTTCTCTGGTTTGAGAAACTGAAAGTGTTGAGGACTAAAATGTATTATATTGGGAAAGGGAAGAAATTGTTCAGATGGAAAGGAGAATAAGGGAGGGGGAAGGGGAAAGGAAGGGAGGGTCGAGAAAAAGAGACTAGAAAGACAAAAAATGGAAACAAAGCTTTTGTAAATAAGGAGGGGAGGAAGAGTTGAAGGGAGGGGAGGAGAATGGGAAAAAAAGAAGAAGCAAGATATATCATGTACAGGTACAAATTCTCTATGACGAATGTTATCATTATGTACATCTAAAATGTAGCACTAAAATAAAAGTTATAAAAAGGTGGGGGGTATTACTGTCTCTCCTGCCTATCTCTTAGGGCCATTATGAGGATCAAAGGAGACAGTGGTTAAAAAGACATTTCAAAACAAGGGAAGCTCTCATACTAGCAAAGCAGGATTATGCAGAATGGTATTACAAATGAGTGGAGTGATTATTTCTGTATCCAAACATTATTAACTGTAGTATGAAGATGAAAGGGGAGAGAAGGAGGGAGGAAGGAAGGGGAAAGAGAGAGAGAGAGAGAGAGAGAGAGAGAGAGAGAGAGAGAGAGAGAGAGAGAGAGAGAGGAGCACAGGGTTAGGGTTGTATTCACTGACTTCATCCTTCCTTCCCCTGCTGCAAATCACTGCTGTTGCCAAAATGGATTGGTCTTCCAAGCTTATTTTGCTTCTTACCATCAGACCTCAAGTATATGGTAAATTCTTGGGTAAAATTTTTTACCCTAGTAAGTACATAAGTAAAAGCGGATTAATTTTGCAGGCTTTTGAATTAATTAGGCAATAGGAAGTATCAATAATTTCCAAGTAAAAAAGAGAAAACTGATGAGGGAAATATTTTTTAAGAACAGAGGACAAGTGTAAAACTTACTGATTTTTTTTTTTTTTGAGATGGGGTGTCCCTGTATTGTCTGGACTGGTCCTCCTGCCTCAGCTTCTCAAGTGCTGGAACTACAAGCATAGGCCACCAAATTGGGTATTTTCATACAGAAAAGTAAAACTACAATTGTCTAATTTAGTTAAACTTTTGTTATTTCTTTTAAAAAATCAAAGTTTTCTTCTTCATTATTTCAAAGGCTCCCTCTCTAAATTTATATAGATAAAAAACTGATCTATTTGAAGAGCATTTCTATTGCTTAATTGCTTCTGAAATAGTTGGTAGGGAGCTTACAATTAGTTCATGATTCATAATCTTCACAGCTTAGTAATTATTTTAAAAAGGAAGCTAATTTTCTGAAACAATATGGGAGCCAAACCTATAATGTTTAATTTTCTTCTCACTGGAATTCAGTGATCTTGGATAAAAGCAAGAATTTCAGAAGAGAACAGTCAAACTGGTACTTAAAAAATAATTTGGAAACATGAAAATGAATTTAACAAAATGTATTAAATCTTTTACACATTTGTTTATGATGAAGGAAAGGTAATGTTACACAAATGTAGTAGATGAAATCAATCGAATTAACTGTCTTGAATTTGGCTAAACTGCCATATGATGCCTACTTTGATGCATTGTGATCATCATCCACACAATCTATCTATGGATGTTTGGTTTATAAAGTTGCTGATTTTTAAATTTTGGTGCCTCAGAGCCAGCATATGGCTTGGGCCATGAAGTACAGCCCTAGTGGTGTCCTCAAAGCAGGACGGAGGGAGGTGGGAAGCATCTGGTCAACCCAGAAGAGGCCTGGGTCACTGGCTCCAGCCAGCCAGGCACCTGCCAACAGCAGGCGGGGCTCCCTGCTGCAGGCACTCTGTGCTTAGTGGTTTTTACAGGACAAAGTGTTTGTGTCCAAACTGACAGTAAGGATAGGCAGAATAAGAAAAAAATGCCCCAGTGGGATTCTTCCAAAAGCTGATATATTCTTACATGATAAATCTAGGAGTTTTCTATACGCAATAATGGACTTGCGACTTTAGGTCTCCCTCACTTTTAAGCTTCAATCAGCTTAAAGAAGTCAGCAACAATAATATGATAATTAATATGCACAGTGTGTTCAGAATATGTGATAAATATTCTTCCTTGAAGTTTTTGCACATCATGCTCTATCAAAGCATTAAGTGCTTGCTTGGTATGATCTTAAACAAAAGTTGCCTCTCTTCATTTAAGTATCACTGTGTTTATTTTCAATTCAATATATGAAAATACTATACACAGGTTCAAATTTACAATTATTTAGAGTAGGTAGAATGGTACCCCTAATACATTCACATTTGAATTCCTGGAACCTGTGAAGATGCAGCCTTATGTAGCAAAGGTACTTTGGACATGTGATTAAGTTAAGAATCTTGAGATGGGGAGCTTGTTCTGGAGAATCAGGTGGGGCCAATCTGACCCCAGTGGTCCTCACAGGAGGAAGGCAGGGGAGTCAGAGTCAGGGACACTGGAACAGTGAAAGCGGAAGTCCGGGTGACATGGGTTTCCTGTGCTCAGGAATGCAGGTGGCCTCTAGAATCTGGATGAGGGAAGAAAACCAATTATCTCCTAGAGTGTCCTGGAAGAAATGAAGTTCTCTCTATACACTAATTTTCGCTTCATATGACTCATTCTGGACTTAGACCTTTAGAGCCATAAAATGATCTGTGCATTTTTAAAATTTGTGTGTGTGTGTGTGCATTGTTTTAAGCAACTAAGTTCATGGCAATTTTTCCAGTAGCAATAAGAAACTAAAAATACAGTTTATATATGTATTTTTTGTCTCATTGTTCATAAATGCTAGATGCTCTATAATTTTATAAAGAAGACAAAAATTTGTTTAAGAGAGAAGAGCAAAGAAATGGACATAGCTGAAAATTCCCATGCTTTAAGAACACAACCTGTGGCCCCTCTCCTGTTGCCGTACCTGATGATTTTCACTCCTGGCCACTAAGGTGCAGATCTTACCTGTAAATAAGCTCAGCAGACCATGCACAGGCAAAGGTGATTTTGAAAAAAGTTCTAAAGAAGGTAGGCACATCTCTCAATGATTTTATCACTCAGAGAATCCTTAAATTATTTCTCACAAACATCCTGTGTCTAGTGAAGGGTTTGAACAAATGCACTTATTGAATGATCATGCACACGAGTAGGAGCTGACTGGGAAATAATAATACCTCCAGAGGGAAAACTCAAATTGGTGCCATGGGATGGGGGTGGAGCTGGGAGTTGCATCTCAATTAATCATTTCAGGGCTTTGCAGTTGGTCAGGGAAGGATGTATGCCCTTAAAGGAAAGGTGATTCCTTAAAGGAAAAAGGAGAGTGGTGTGGAGCATGCATCTAGGCTCTTGGAGAAAAGACTGACTGGGAAATTAGCAAGCTTTCTTAGAGCAGAAGAAAGGAGGCATAGAATGAGCTAGACACTACCAAAAAAAAAAAGAGAGAGAGAGAGAGAGACTGAAGAAGACATAAGAAAATAGAAAGATGTGCCTTGCTCCTAATTAGGCAGAACCAATACTGTCAAAAGACCATACTTCCAAAATTGTTATACAGATTCAATGCAGTCCCAATCAAAACACCAACAGGATACTTTACAGAGCTAGAGAAAACAATTCTAAAATTTACGTGGAACAGCAACAACAAAAAACCCCAAATAGCAAAAGCAATTCTGGGGAATAAGAGCAAAACAGGTGCCAAAGCAACACCAGAATTCAAGCATTAGTAATAAAAAAGTCATGGGACTGGAACAAAAACACACACTTGGGTCAGTGGAACAGAATCGAAGACACAGAAACCTCACCAGACATATTCAAATGTATGATCTTTCACAAAGGATCCAAAAGCATATGTTGGAGGAAAAATAGCCTATTTAACATATGGTGCTGGGAAAACTGGTTATCTGTAGAGGAATGAAATTGGACTGCTATCTCTCAATGTACACTAAATTAAAATCACAATGGATCAAAGACCTAAACGTTAAGACAGAAACATTAAACCTTCTGGAAGACCAAAGAGGGAAAACACTTGAAGACACAGGAGTAGGAAAGGACTTCCTAAACAGAAACTCAGTCACATAGGAAATAGCAGCAAGAATCAACACAGGTAAAAGGAACTCTCCTACATTGTTGGTGGGAATGCAAACTAGTACAACCACTTTGGAAATCAGTATAGAGATTTCTCAAAGGTCTGAGGGTAAAAATTCATACGACCCAGCCATTCCCTACTAGGTATCTTCCCAAAGAGCTAAAGTCATCATACTACAGCAATACTTGCATACTGATGTTTATAGCTGCACAATTCATAACAGTTAAATTTGGGAAACAGCCTGTATACTTATTACCAGATGACTGGATAAACAAATGTGGTATCTACATATAATGGAATACTACTTGGCTCTAAAGATGGACAAATTAGAGACATTTGCAGGAAAATGGATGGATCTGGAAAACATGATGTTGAGTGAAATAAATCAGACATGTAAGCTTGAATACTATATGGTATCCCTCATTTGAATGAGGCAAAGTACAAACAAAGAAAATGATAAAATATGGATACAAAGACACAAGGGAATTGATCTCACCCAACAGGGCAAGGATCCAAGGGAACAAGAAAAGGGGAAAATGGGAGGGAAATGGATATTTAGAGGATAAAGATATGCCAAAAACAGGAACCTAATAACCCAAATTTTAAACAGTAACACGTACAATATGTACTACAGTTAACTTTATGTAGTTGCGACTTAATACTGCATCTGTGCGGTTTGATCACATTGCTTGTTGTTATATGCAAATGGCACCATGTATTATGGTCTGTAAGTTGCATAAATTTGGATAAATTTTAGTTTTTGTAATTAAAAAAAAAAAAGAATGAGCTAGGGCCATTCAAGGGCTGTGAGGAAAGGCTGAACACAGAGAGTAAATTCATTGTTTCTGGATTATTAGGCAGTAGAACCATGGCAAGGAGCCTGGAGAGGAAAATGAGACATCGCTCTATAGAATCCAACAAAGGCTGCTTGACAGTGAAGTGAAGGCTCTCCAGTGGGCAGGACTAGGGGCTCAAGATGCAAGAAATGAAACGGAAGAGGAGAAACTTAGTCCTGATAACAAATTATTGCTCCAAAATAAAAGTAGGAGTGCAGGAGGTACAGAACTGATTTGAGAGAAGAGTAATGTCAGAGACCACCAATATATATACTGGAGTTTTCTCCACCTCTTTATATATATTTTAAAAATCCTCTGAACTTCATGAGTGGCTGTCCTGCAATAAACCCTGCTCAGAAACAGAGATAAATGGCTGCACCACTTCAGTTGAGACTGAACACTGAGCTCAAAACATCTTCCACAGTGACAGAATATAATATGTGAAACTCAATGAAAGGCAGTTTGGGAGGCGGACAAGTAAATTTACCTCTCATTTCTATGCAAGCTGGATCTGAGCTCAGGGAACAGGATAAAGTGTCTGTTGAAATGTTAGAGAAAAGAGAATTCAAACCCAAGCCGGATCTCTGGCATCTCTTCTATGGAATGCATCTTCAGGTGAGTGGCTGGAGACGTGGGGCTGGAATTTTAGCAGAAAATATCTTTGGTGTACAGATTTCAAGTTTCCCTGCAGAACACCAATGTCAGAAAACTGCTGAATATTCCGTTAGCATTGATAAACTACGGCTGCACTCCCTTATCCATCTCGAGCCTCTGTCCAGAGTGACTAATCTTTTAAGTCCCACTTTCTCAGCATCCTCCATCATCTTTGGTCTTCCATCAGCCTTTGAAGCCACGTGGTCCTTGGCAGTATCTGCTGCTTTGCTTTCTCTGCCCTTCTGTGCGTGTCACAACACGCACAGGCCATATCCGTGTGCCAGGTTTTACTTCCCAGAAGCCCAGCTGAACTTTAGCAAGATGATGCTTAGTGTGCTTATAACATTTCCCAGTAAGCACGGGATGAACATACGAAATGTTATCTGGAAAACGACAATTCTTGTGATGCTTTATTCAGCTCTAAATTCACAAACACTGCATGCACTCTGGCCTCAAGGCCTGCTGGCGAGTGCCTCACCATGGAGAGAAATGACACACGCTGTCTCTAGCTCCAGGGCAGCCCGTCTTTTGTTGCAAGGTGGTCTTTGATTTGATGGTAGGGAGAGCAAAAAACCCCTGTCATCTTCCCTGATCTTTTCCTGTAAACCTAGTCTGTCTCCTTGCTTTTAACATATTTTATTCTCCCTGCTACAGGAAAACAAGAGGTTCAAATACATTATTTATTACAGAATATATTGACTTTTTTGAATGTATACATATAAATGCAGAATCTATTAAATCTACCTACAAAAGAATAAAACAACTAAGGATCTGCTCGTAACGTGTAAAGGGTGACTAGATTTATTAGTAGTGGGAACTTCACCTGCTTGTGTTCATATACTCAGAGTGTTCAAGAACACAGACCATCTGCTGACTCCAGGTTTGAATCCCAGTTGTAATCCTCACTGGTTGGGTAGCCGGCCCAAGCGCCTTGACCTCTTTGTTCCTGAGTTTCCCCAATATCCAGTTGATGGTAATAGTATTTTGAGCCTCACACAGGAGCCATGTGGTCCTCCACTTGGTCAACCTAAGTGTCCACACGGTATGACAAGAGTAGTTGACAGGTATCCTTAAGAAAAACCATAGACTGAGACATGATGATCATGGCAGAGAAAGGAAGTACCTGTCCCTGACGGGCCTATATTGGTACCCAGAACCTTAAAGGCCTCAGATATAGAGTGTGGGGAAAGCAGAGGAGCGTGATGCCTAGCAGGAAGACTTAAAAAGGGGATGTGCAGAGGAAGTAATGGAACGAAGGAGTAAGTACAGGGGGCTGGGGATTTAGCTCAGTGGTTAGAGTGCTTGCCTAGCAAGTGCAAGGCCCTGAGTTCAATCCTTGGCACCACAAAAAAAAAAAAAAAGAGAGAGAGAGAAAAAAAAAAGGAAAAGAAAAAGAAAATGAAGCATGGGCCTCTCCTCCCAAGACAGCAGCCTCCCCAGGCAGTGGAAATCAGGGCTTCTACAACAGGTCTCCTTCAAAGATGCTTAAGAGCCACTGAGACAAAGCTGAGATGCTAACACTGATAGGTAAGAAGACGCCCCAGGAAGAGAGGAGAGGGGCACCAAAGATGTGTGACTCTGGTCAGCAAGAGTCCGGAGGCACCAGGCTGGAAGGGAAAGGTGAGCAAGAGCAGACTGTCCTGGGGCAGGGACCCAACCTCAGGACCTGCAGCCTTTACCGCACTTTCACCTCAGACAGCTCTTACTGGGGCTGCTTTGGAGATATTAGATACTTCTTACTTTTGAATATTCTTGGAAGAAATTTGAACAAGTTTTGCTTAGAGTAGTGATTTTGTAAAAAGAAAAAAAAAAGCAAGGATCTTCTAGCCCATAATGAACACGCACAAAGACACCAGCTTGCTTCAGGACGCATGTTATGTCTAACTGAAGAATTACTGTGAAATAGGAAACCACCAATCTGGAACTGGTATTAAAACACCTATCATTTATTAAAGAACTAAATAACTAAAATAAATATTATTTAATTGTAAACATTTAAACAGTTAAAGCATTTAAGCTATAAAATACCATATATTTAAAGTATTTGAACATCAAATCTAAATACAATTATTAATTTAAAATAATTCTCTGCTAAAGAATGATTAACTACCTCTGTCATTAAAAAGTCTAAAATATACCTCTATATTCCTGGTTATATTTCTAAAATAATTGCTAACTAACAAGGATTAAAAAAAAATCACATCTAAGTGTAATATTTACACTTCCACTATGAAATAAATCAAATACAACAGATGAATTTAAAGTAATGCAAAGATTTTGTCTAAATGTTAATAGCAACATTAATACAAATTTTAAAGTAGCTGATCTTAGCTTTCATAAAACAATTACACATCACATAGTCACAAATATAACTAAAATGTGTAACACTTAAAAAATACACTTTCTAGATGTTTTCTCCTTGTCATAGCTTACTTTGTGTAGAAAAGTTTTTTTAATTACAAAAATTTCTTAACGTACCCACAATTCAATCCATATTAATAAATGTTCATAAATTTTGTTGAATTAGAATATTTATGGTTTTCAACAAGAGAAATCATTAGTTTTTCAAAACAGTGCTGAAATTGACATAACTAACTCATCAGTAGAATTTTCTTTCTACTGATCATCATTACATTGCACTTAATATAAGTTTAAATAAGCATCTGTGAATGCTTAGCCCCAAATTTTTCTAACTCTTGTATTGTGAAAGCATTGATTTTATTGTTTATCAGTTAAGTTTCATTCCAATTGAGGCTAACTTTTAAAAAATTAACTGAATATAAAAATATGAAATCTGTCACAGTTTAGTGTGCCTGATTCATCAGTTTCCTTAATTAAAAAAGCAGAATGCTCTTAGAGGAAACTTCAAGATCCTGCCCAGCTTTAAGTCTGGTTCCGAAGGGGGATTTTAATCTTGTTCTCAATTTAGTACATTTTTCTGTATTACTTGTATTTTAAAACTGCATTTTCAGTTGCCTGTGTATTTGTGCCACAGCATAATGTAGTTTAATATTTTTAGAATCTGATTTTGAGTAATATCCATGAAAACTGATATTGTGTTTAAGGTATTTAATGAACATACCAAAGTCAGTTTTCTTGCACAAATTGTACCATTGTTAAACAAAGACTGAGACTCACCTCTATCATGTCTCCTTTCCATAAATAGGAGCAAATAGGAAGATATGTTTTCATCATTTCTATTACTGCTGATGACAATATTAATAACAGTAGCCATATTCATTTTAGCATTTGAAAGTTACTGAAATTTTACACATATTCTTTCACTGTTGTGGAGGTATGCAAATCTTCACAGTGTCTAATTCATAAAGGCAGTAAACATATGGCAGCAGAAACTGGACAATACCTCCAATATTTTTCTGTGTTTTTCAATCAGTGAAACACTCGCACCTGACTCCTGTCTTTAATATGCAAGGCAGTTTTTAGAATTGCTTCTCTCTACTGCCTGCTGAATACATTGAGTTTGCTTTCCTTTTCCATTTGGAAGAACTCTTTTATGGAGAAATCAGTCTATTTCTCTGATATTACCAAGACAAGAGTAACAAACATAATTCACTCTTGGGAAGACAAGCCATGTCCATGGGTGACCACCTAACTGGATCATAAAATGACTCATCCACCAATGAGATTCCTCTCGTGGCCAGTTCAGAGTTGTTTGGCACAGTATGTTAATTGCTACCACAACTGAAATATGTCACACAGATTCTGTAACGTTGCAGCACGTTAACATGTCCTTGATCCCATATTTTGCCACTTGCTTTGCGATCTCCCAACACCACTCTTAATTCTCCTTGTCACTCCCGTCTTGTGCATTGCAGACTTCCTTTCAGCTTATTGGCTTGCTAATGTCTCCCTGTTCTTACAAAGCTACTTTAATTTTACTATCCCTTCAATGAAGAAGTGAAAGTGTTGATTTGCAAGAGAATTAAAGATGTAGATAATTCTAAGATCTCTTTCCTTTCATTACCAGACATCTTGAAGAGAAGTCTTCTATACTCACTGTTTCTACTCTGTCACCACACATCACATCCTTAGTCTACCTAGCACGCTTCAGTCCTTACTACTCTCCCACTCTCAGGACATGTCACCAGTTTCCTTCTAGTCACTGAATTCAGCATCTCTCCAGGACCATAGATTTCTGGTCCGGTCCTTCCTTTCTGACACCTTTTCTCCTTGTGACTCCAGCAACACTCCAAGGTGTTCGCCTCGCGTCTCGCCTTTCTTGCTCCGGAACAGAATGTTCCTGATGGAAATGGCCTTAATCCTCTGTGCTCAGGTGCCCTCTCTTTGGGTAATTCTAAGGCTTCAGTGATCTGCTCTTGTGAATGCTCTCTCCACTGAAAATTTCTCTCAGGAGTTCTGGTGTTGAATGTTCTGCCAGGACCTTCAACTTAATCCCGTATGCCCTGAGTTAAACTCATCATGTCTCTGTCAGTCTGGCTTTTCTTTCTGGGCTGCCTAACTCGGCTAATGGCACCATCATGTGCCTTTCGAAGCTAAAAATGAATCATATCAACTTTATCTTCTAAGTGCCTCTTGCATCGGTCTTCTAATTTCTGAGCTCATTGCCAAATGATTCAACTCTTCCTCCCATTAGAGGCATCATCTGGAATTTGCCAGTCTGTCTTAATAATGTGTTCCTCTGAAGCTCAATTCAGATCATGCGATTGCCACGATACGATGCAAAGTCTTTTCTGGGTTCTCCTTGCCTACAGAATCTAGTCTAAGTTTTGAAGCTTAATTTAGGGCAACCTGAGTATTTTGAAGCCAATCTGCTTTTCACCTTCATTCTTGGGGCTTCCTTTTAGCCAAACCACACTACACATCTGATGCACATGCTTCTTCAATCTTCAGCTCATGGTCATGTCTTCTCTGCACCCCAAGTCATACATCTTGTGCCCCAAGGAAGACCCAGCTCGAATGTTTGCCTGCACCATCCCCCATCTCTCTTTTTTACCTTGCAGAACTCTAATACCTCTCCTTATTATAAAAATGGCAATTATAAAAACGTTCTTTAATCTTTCATTACATTTGCTCATTTTGTTGTGCACCAGGGACAAAAACTCATTGCTCTCAAGTACCTGGTATATGTTAGGCTTTGGGGTTGTCAAGTCCCACGCACACGTCATGGGTCCCCTGTTGGACTCCACAGGCTCCTTGAGGGTAAAAATTATGTTAGATTCTTCTTTGAATCTTCTAGAACACCAAGCACTGAAACACTACAAATTCGTGCATATTTTAAAATGAATGATCCAACACTAAATCTCATACTCTCTGACCCTAATCTACTTCTCCATCTTCGTCCTGTGTATTCCTTTACCTGATAAGTGCTCTTTGTTTTTTGAATTCAGTTGACCAGATTCTATGTGAAAATTGATGGAAAATTATAAATATTATCCTAAATTGCTTCCTAGTTTATTCTGTCAAGTCATCTCCTACTTAAAACTCTAAGTGAGGAGATATTGTTTAGAGAAAGACAAATTTCAAAAAAAAAAACAAAACAAAACAAGTGAAAGTTACTCTTCTTACTATCACTATGGCCTGTATTGGTAATGGCCATCTCATTTCTGTCGATTAACAAAGCCAAATATCAGGTCATACCTCCATGTTCGGGAGTACCACTTAGGTAGATCATTGGATTTAAATTTAAATATTAACTTAATGGAAAAGATTTGACAAAGAAACAAAGATGGTAGCAAATGTTAGTGAGGGAACAAAGAAAGTCCCACAGAAATTAAAGTGTCATGGCATGTAGTTGGATTTACAACAGACATCACAATACAAAAATGCTTAACAACAGCCACTGTTCTTTCCAGGAGTCAGCTGGAGTAATTTTATGTTATCATGTACTCTTCACAGGCATGTATGAGGTTGGTGATGGCTTAGAACCCTCATTTTATAGACGGAGGAACAAGGGCACAGAGAACCCGAGGGCCTCCCTAAGGTGGCTCAGCAGGAAGCAGCACAGTGGACGTGCGAAGCCAGGCTATGGGCAGGGAGGTCAGACATGCAGCAGGAGCTGGCTCTTCCATCCTGGTCTCAAAGGGTCCCAGCTCCCTGTATATACTTTCCTTCCAGGCTGGGCAGGCTACCTTCTCCTTCGGGCATGCTGCCACTGCCTCTCTCCTCTGAGGGCCTGGCTGCCTCCTGCCCTTGGGCTGTTCTGTAATGCCACATCAGCTTTTGTTTTCTCCCCTCTGTACTCTCCTCCATTCTGTTCCCCGCCCTGCAGTGTATCCATGGCCTTGGACCTGGCTCCTGCTCTGCCACGGCCTGGCCCCATGGGCTCCGGTGACAGTGGCAGGCAGCCTAGGAGCTAGGAGCACAGCAATTGCCCACTGACTGCTTCTAAATGTCTGAACCAAGGAGTGCAGCCAGATAATTTGAATTAAGACTTTTACTTTAAAAGGTACACTGGGTGGGCGTGAGATAAAGGAATGGTGATTACTTTTGGGAAGTAGAGGAAGAGGCTCATTTGGATAAAATAGTTATTTCTGTATTCCCACATACAGGCAGCATGCTAGTAACATAATGAAAAGCCTTGTAAACTCATGTTAATGTCACCGAGCAATAAACTATACCTGAGCAGGCTTCAGAAATAAATGTTTTCTGTGTTGGCCTTACACAGTCTTGGGGTGAAGCCTTCATGCTAAAAGAATCTTGGAAACAAGCCTCTGAAAAGAACGCTATTTTAAAAGTTTAGTTTAAATATATATTTCTCAGAATGCCCATTTTAGTCATAGGTAGCAGACAGGAAAACACAAATGCAGTGAGTGAGGAAAAGGGATGAAACATCATCGTTCCTTACAAGTGAATAAACAGCATCTCTAGATAAGAAATGAACAAGAAAAATAATGCTTGATTTCTCCAGGGAAGTAATCTATCTCCCTTGGAAAGTTTCCAAAGCAGTGCATGCTACGTTGTAAGAATCATCTTATAAATAAATTCCCAATAGATTATAAATCACCCATGGAAATATATATCTTAATCTATTTAAATAAAAAATGCTTCCAGTTTGAAATGACTCTCCTTTGACCCAATAACTGTCATGAGAATAAGTCCAAGATAAACCTCAGCCTGCCACTTATTTTGTAATTTACTGTCACTTGTTCCTAAAAACTTTGCACTGTTTTCTTACAGTTAGCAATAAAGCCTGAGCATACTTAGTGTGCCACTTAATTTTTGGTTCTAGGTGGGTCTAGTCTTTGAAGCCAGTTCAGTCAACCTGGCTCCTTTCTACACAAATTTAATAAGCTTCTCTCCCTCTATTTCAGGCCAAGAATGACATTCTTCAGAGTGCTTTTTAGCTCTTCCTCCACGATTTTTATCACAATACTCCAAGGCACCGTGTATACATAATTTTACCAGTAAATCCACAAGAGAAAACACAGTGGCTTTCACTATTAAATGAATCTTGACGCTACATGCTTTTTGGCATAGAATAAATGAGATTCCCTGTGGGCTCCCTGTTCAATACTATTGTATTCCATAAACAAAAATTCAGCACTGACTATGGGTAAAAGGTGGGCCTGGGCATTGCAGAAGTCCAGGGGTGAGTGGCAGACACCCGGAACTCGCACCTAGGGGCTCCTGATCCAGGAGTGCAGAAAGAATCACACTTAAAAATAACTCTAATACATGCTGATTGTGGGACAAGCCATTACTGCTCCAGACCTGGGGGAGTATGGAAGATTCATTCTCAGAGGAGTCTCTTTTAAGAAAACTGCTGGTGGAATGTAGCATTTTTTTCTCGGAAAAAGATGCTTATGTATCATTTAGATTGTATTTATCCACAAACATAGGAAATAAAAGAGTGATCATTTCCTATGAAAGGATGCAAAGAACTTGAGCAGCAGATGACATGAAATGAGCATTTGTGATTTATTCTGTAGAATTCAGGATTTATTAGACTTCTTCTGATTCAGGAAGTATAAATAAAACATTCCAGCAGAATAAAATCTTCCTTCATAATTTCTTTTTTATTTTTGGCCTTAGGGATTGAACCCAGCTAGCACTGAGCTACATCCATGGCCCTTTTTAAACTGTTTTATTATGAGATAGGGTCTTGGTAAGTTGCCCAGACTGGCCTAGAACTTGGGATCGTCCTGCCTCAGCCTCGCCAGTAGCTGCAATTACAGGCATGCACTACCATGCCTAACCGTGGTTCTTCCTTTCTACCACAAGTATGTGTTTCAGAACTGACCATCAACAGAATTTTCCTTTGCCACAAACACAGCACGTAGGATAATGCAAATTCATCACCAAGTGTGGCAGCTTATTTTGCACACAGGCGCTTACCCTGGCAACTCCTGCTCTGCCTGCACTCTGGAATCACTGGCGAGACCTGTGCTCGAGGATGGCTACATACAATGATGCCACACATGAGCTCGAGGCGAGAAGACATGCTCCTGCCTCTGCACAAACATAGTAGCTTATACAAGCGAAGAGTCAGTACCAAGAAGAGCCAGACACAGCTATTCTAGCACCTCTAGGGTAGCTTAAAATGTTACCATGCTGTTTAGAAAAGAGACAGATTAAAAGATACGAACCCTTCATAGTTGTAGCTGTGGAAAATAATGTTAACTGTATATGTCAGAATGAAAAACATATGTTTATGTTTCAGAGAGGTTTTTTTTTTTTTTCTGTTTTCATTCTTAACCTGAAAGTTATGACGAAGCATGTCCAAAGTGGCACTTTATTTTTATGGCAGTGCTTATGGAATGCCGACACGGCACCTGAGTGCCTTTTCCTCTCTAATTGCTCACAGTCGTAATTTTAAGCACGAGCATTATAGTAGCTGGAAGTGGTTTCAAAAGTGAGCACTTCCTTTTTCATATCTCAACACCGAGGAAGAAATAGGAAACTCCCCCATGGAGCTGATGACTGAGGAATTTTGATACTCTCACTATTTCTACAATGGGAAAGAAAAATAGATCTCTTCTCCCATCAGACACCAAGAAATTTTGGTTCTCTGATGGCCAGGGGAGAAACGATCTTGGCCATATGCCAGAGCACTTCAGTGTGTGCACTCTGCGATAAAGTGCTTTAATTGCCTTAGTGTTCTTATTCAGGTATGTGTGTTCTTTCCTTCCCATTTCTTCTCTGAAAAGAACGTCTTTTCTCAATAGGTCAGAGAAAATTATTGGAAACAGAGACAGCCTCGGAACGTGAGGGGTAAAGTTCACTAAACAATTCAGGAAGCGCACTAAAACATTTCCCCATGGAAGCTGCATAAATGGTATGACATCAAAAAAAAATGGTGTGACATCGTTGTTATGGGGCATTTACTTTAGAGATCCAAAAGGAACAATGTGCTCTTTCAGACACAGGGAAATGACAAACGTGTCCAAAGAGTAACAGCTATGTGGTGGGCGCCGACTTAACAGGGCACAGTTTAATGACACGTTGCTGGGGCCCGACATGTAGTAAACATTTACTGCCCCTGGTATGTAATGAATCAGGGGTAAACCCTTTTATCAGAGGTTGTCCTTAATCATGCAGAGCCCATTCACAGTCACAACAGAGGCAAACAGAAAGTGTGACATGTGCTCTAAAAATACTGCTTATTGGCGACTGTTCTCTGGAAGAGGTATTTTGTGTTCATTGGAACCATTAGTGTGTGAGTGAAATTTTCCAGCAGTTCACAAAAATACCCAGACCGCATCAAGGGCCTATCTGCGAACTTTAGAAGAAAGTGAAGGTGAGGCGAGCACTGGAAAGCTGTGTTATCTGGGCAGAGGGACCCACTCCTCCATCTGGGCAGATGGATACACTGGATGTTACCGGGTGACAAGTTTCCAGCAAACACGGTCAGCATCCTGCCCACGTGGATTATTGTTTTTACACATGTTCTTCTGTGGGCGAGGTTTCACCTGGTCAGTGTGGATGTGACTCAGAAACCATCGTGTCCCTTCTACAGTCATTCCTCACTCATCACACGGCTTGGGAAAAGCTCCTTGGAAGCACTAGGGCACCAGCCACAAAAACAACAAATTAAAGGCCTTTTAGTTTTCTAGCTTTAAATAAATTCATTTTAAATAGATTCAGTGGATCATCACGATGAGTAACATAAGAAATAGTAGAAAAATTATAGACAATTAAAAGGTTACAGGCTTTGAAACTGGGTGTGGTGGTATGTGCCTGTAATCCCACCACTTGGGAGGCTGAGGCATGAGGAGGGCTGCAAGTTTGAGGCCAGTCTGCACTACATAGCAAGACCCTGACTCAAAAAAAAAAAAAAAAGTCACATGCTTTGGTAATGGTTACACCTCATATAAGGAAATGCAGCTTAAAAGAAATGTTTTTATTTGGTGAAAGTGACTGACTATTCCAGACCAAACAAGAAGAAATCAGCTTAGTCTCTGCTGCTTCATGTTGTGTCTCTTCTTTCCCTCTCCCAGAGTAGCTGCTCTTTACATCTACATTATGACCACAATTCATTATGCCCAGTATTCAACACCACACTCAACAACTCCACACGGATACTCATAAGTATCTCTGAGATCAGTCCACTTGTCTCCATCTCCTGGACACTAACCCAAGTAAGGCCTTCATTGACGTTGCCTTCTGTCTCTGTCCCCACTGTGCCCGCAGTCAACTTTCCATTCTGCGGCCCCTAAAACACACTTGATAACATTTATCCTCTGCTATCTTGTGTGGCAGCTTGACACTCTCAGGATTAAGTCCAAGGTGTTTAACATTCCTTCCCTCCCTGCTTCCCTGTCTACACAGCTGCCATACTGCGCTTCTTCCAGGTACCCCAAGATCATGCTCCGTGCTGCAGGCTTTGCACTGTCAGTCTCCTCTGCCTGGGACACTTTTCCACATCTTATGCCAGCCACTTACACAGAGTATCTCCTTACTATTCAACCACTCTTATCTTCAATGCCCTTTCCAAGAGGCTGATGTTGGCAGAAGCCAAAGAACGGTAAAATGGCATATTGGACACTTACACTCTAACATATAAAAATGGGTTATTCCAGTGGTGTGTGAGTGCTAGCAAGCCTCAGCACTGCGGAGCCCATTACTCAGCAGATCTGGGGTACAACCTGGTCATCTATTTGACAAGTTCCCCCAATGGCCATGATACACTCCGAATCCTGAGCGTTAGAGCTTCACCTCAAAATTAATCAGGAGAGGAGACAATAAGTAAAGTAGAGAAGTAATGTCTAATTATGAAAATATGTTGGTTTTAGTTGATAATTTAACATCAACAATCTAATAGATTTTAATTCCCTTGATTGTAAAGATGACTTTTGTGTAAATCAATCATACCTTTGAAATATCCACTCCATGGGCATTTATATAGTTAATATTAAGTAACCATGATAAGGTCAAAATAAATTTGAATCCTAACTTTGAACCTAACCCTTTGGTGTGACTATTATATTAGCAAGATGTAGCTAGTACTTGCACCTAAATATGCTGATGTCAAAACCTTTACTGTTTCAATACTATTCTGTTCACTGATTAAATAATTCAACTCATAAAAATAGAACTTTAGAATTTCCCAATATCCGTAACAAGTAAATGCATAAATAAATAATTAGAATCAAAGCACCTTACTACACAGATTGGGAAAATTCTCATTCACAAATGTCTGTGAGAAATGAGATATATGTATAAGAAATAAGAAGAAAGACAATGGGTGCTTGCATTACTGAATGTTTACATTTATAGAAAAATAAATTATTATTAAAATATTTATTATTTATTTTCAACTGTGAGATTATTTGTAGATCATATTTACATAAAAATAGAGAAATAAGACTGAAAATTAACAAATAAAATTTAAAATAAGGAAACGATTAATTCTTAAAACGGTAACGCCAAGAGTTAGAGTCTGTTCAGCAAAAGAGTTAGAATTTGTTCCGTAAGTACCAAAACTGGAGAAAGAAATTAGCAACAGACAAAGTAGAGTGATGAGCAAAGACTAATGATGCTCAAGCCACCTCAGGAGATGACCTGCATGGCCAGCCCAACTTGGTCCAAAAATTCCAAGACTCTAGACGCTTGGCCCGCATGCCTGTAACTAGGGAGCTAAACGCATGCCCTACATTTCCCACCATTTTGATTTTGCCTGGAACCTCAATACTGGGTTCCCACTCCTGTCTCCTGATGGTAGCCATTTTCTTGTTCCTCACACCGCAAACTCTGGACCGGAGCTCACAAAGCCTTCCTCGAAGTTCACCCTGAGCACCGAGGAGGCCACAGCAGTGTGGCTCATCGCCATGAGTGAACACTGCAGAAGACAAATGGCACAGATCCTGCTCTGTTCTCTAACTCTCAGAAAAGTGCACAACAAGGAACATGAACCAAAGAGACAGCAGTGACAACAAACAGTATGAAAGAGAGCCATTTCTCACTAGCTTGTACTAAATTATTTTAGATTGTATCTATGTGCACTATATCATGATGTAGTTCATTGGCGATAATCAGTGGAGTTGGTCATTAATTAGTGCTTCTTTTAATATTAGCATTTCCACATTTAATCTGATGTCACTCTGAAAGGGCACATCAACAAAGTCCCACATTACTAAAGCTCTCCTACACAAACTCCTTATTTTTTAAAATCCACATTTATATTAGTATTTGAGAAGCTACCCTAGTCCACTGCTCAGATAAGATTTGTAACTAAGAACATCAGAACAAGGAGGGGTGATCATGTACATTCTGGATTGCTACAAACCCTCAATGAGTCGGTTTTATCCTGTGTGTAGTGACAGCCTTATAAGATAGAGTTCCTACTCTAGAAATCTATCCTAAGGAAGTAACACAAGGCGCACACCCATCCCCGAGATTACAGCACGAATGTTTTCCAACACAGAATTTTTAATTGTGAAAAAATGAAAATATCCACATTGTTAACAGCTAGGGAAATTCCATAAGATGGGTTATTACCAACCCATTAAGAGTAAATTTTCACCATGTACATCTAAAATGTATCATTAAAATAAATTGTTTTTTTAAAAAAGAGTAAATTTTATGTGGAATTTCCAATAACATAGATAAATGATAATGTTGCAAAGTTAAGTGACTATAAATGGAACACATTTACTCACACACACAAAAAAATGGAACACGTGGTAAAACCAAAAATTGGGTAATGTGCAGATACTCTTAAAAAGATAGAAAAGAAACACAGCAACACATTAAAACAGTGGTACTCAGCAGGATTACTGGAAAGCTGCCTTCCATTTTTCTTAGTCCTTAAATTTTATCCAACACAGTAAAATAAGGAAGATAACTTTTTTGAACCCAGGGCCTCAGGCATGTTAGGCAAGTGCTCTATCACTGAACTAAATCCCCAGCATTTTATTTTATTTTATTTTGAAACTGAGGTTCACTAAGTCACTAAGTGGCCTAGACTGATTTCAATTTTGCTTCAGCCTCCGAGCACACCAGGATTACAGAAGTGTACCACCAGGCCTGGCTTGTCACTGCACTTTTGCCTGTCTTACTTAATGTGACAACTGGCATTACCAACAGTGTCTGCAATGATGCCTCTATCCCCTTTTGTGTTTATAAATGCAATTAAGAAATTAATACCATATGGTGACATCCCAGATCAATACCAAGTAAAAGAGAATACACTACTGAAAGCTTTAGTTTCTATCATGGCACGTGTAACTCGTAGAGTATCATGAAAATTCATAAATGAAGACCACAACAGACCACCAGAGAAAGAGATAAAGCCAAAACCCAACCTATTTCTGGGCTGCACATCCACCTTGTCATTTTCTTCAGGTCTCTGGCATCAGTCGCCTCTCAGTGGACCTCAGGCACCAGGAAGAAATATGGAATAATGTTCTTGAAAAGACAGAACGGTGAGCTCACATGAATGTGGTTTGTAAATGCTTTTGCTTATATTCAAGAGCCTAAGCTTTATAATTTACTCTTTTATTCCTCACCTAAAAGGCATCCATTTATAGCTACTCGAGTTATTCAAGGGAAGATTACTGGGCTTATATTAGTCACAAACAAAATCATTATTTCTAAGAATAAAGAATCTTAGAAAATCTCTGAAAAGCCACTTCAGGAAAAATAAATGAGAAATATCATGGTATTAGGCATTTAGTCTATGAACCAATTTTATGTAAATAGTTTCTGATGACAACAGATAGGAGCAACACTTTCCACTGAAAATGACCAGTGAATATGATAGGAACAATTTTTTTTCTTTTTCTTGAAAGCAGACAAAGGAGTTAAATTATTTACACAATGTAGCTGAAGTTGAGAGTTTGAAGTGAAAGTTTTGGGCCTAATTTGTAGGACAGATCTCATGTCTACAGGAGATATTCTGTTTTGCACACATCAAGCAGATCACTGCTATAAGCTTTACTTTGGGAAACTGAAAACATGAAGCATAAAGTTTTGAATAGGATATTTAAGGTCCTTGGAGAAACATATACACACAGAAACTTCAGCTCCATGACTCTTGGGACTAGCTCAGAGGCAGTGTAATGACTTTCCTTGAAGTGTCTGCTTTCAGCCCAGTTCTTTCTTGAGTCTATTACATAGATTTTCACATGCAACAATTAAAATGTTGAGAATGAACCTAGATGTAATGACATCCAATACCTTCCTTCACTTCTGAAATGAAGTTACCTTTTTATAAAGGGAGAATCAGTGGGAATAATAACAATAGGAACAAAGATTGTATCTAAGACAAATATTGACTGTGTGTTTGTCTCGAGAACAAAGTCAGGTACTGAAGTGAGGGCCCCTGACAAATGTCCAGGTGTAGTCTCTCAGAAAAGCTCAGGGCCACAATGGGAAAGGCTGGGAAACAGGGTCATTCAACGTAATACAGCGCCCGTGTTAGGATTTCATAAGCTCAGTGCAGAGATGCATGTTCACATGAGGAAAGAGTTTACAGGGAGAAACAGATTTTATAAAATTGGGCTGTAATGAGGCAGAAGGCAGCATAACTGGACTGCAGTCGTGGTAGGGAAAGGGGAGACTGATTTCTGGTCCTTGTTCTATTTTCAACAAGTGAAAGGATACAGACTCCTGGACTTTAAGAGGATCATTATACAGATGTCAACCCTCTCCCTACACCAAACACTCTAGTTCAGCAATATTAAAAAAATCTCATCTTCAGAAATATGTTCTGGTATCTTTTTTACAGAAATGACACTAGAATTAATACAAACAAAATTCTTTACAATTTAAAATAATGATATGAGGCTGGGTTTTGCTTTGACTACGTGAGGGACAGACTGAGTCCATGGTTCACTTTATCAGCAATGTATAGGATTGTTTATTTTGCTGTATATAATGCTTGAGTGACAGGAAATTACTCCCATTGTTTTGTTACAAACGGGTTGAGAGGCCAAATAAGACCTTGTTAATACCGTGCCTTTATTCTTTTGAAACTCAATATGTGACTCAGAGACCTGCTACATGTGGGAATAAAGATAGGCTTTTCTCACCATCATTTATTAGCTGGTAATTATGAGTATATAGTTAATAGTGCACACTGATAAGGAGCTAGTAACCAAAGCGAACTGGTTTCTTTATCCCCCTTTTAACAGGGATGATTTCAAATGGCCTTATAAATGAAATATTTAGAACATTTTGATACAATAAGGATAATTAAATAAAATTATAAATCTATCTTTTCAAAGTAGATTTGATACTCCCTCAGTATCACCGGGACTACCACAGATCTAACTCTTTGTCCCAATATCTGGAAGAGTTTCATGATGCTGCTGTGAAAAGTGAAGGGCTCCTGCAGGTGGAACAGGGTCTCCAAAGGATGCTTATCAATCTCATTCAAGAACAGGGATTTGGGCTAGTCCCAGAGTTAAAGATCACGATTCCTATAACCAGTCTAGTTCCTTCCTCATATTCATTTCACATTCCAACTCTGGAGCCTCTGTGTTTAAACTGACAGAAAATGTTAGCCGATGCAATACAGATTCTGTCTCTTCATGAGTCGAAGTAGGAGTATGTAACTTCGATTCACAAGCATATTCTTTTGTTCAGCCTATGGAGGCAGTCGTACATAAAGTTACATTATGGAGCGGGAAAGATATTAAGTAGATTAGGAAACCATAAGCCATAGAAGATAACTAGTTTTATGTGTTAACTTTGCTAACCTATAGCACCATTATCAATCACATAGTAATCTAGATATTTCCTAGCGGTGGTTAAACTCTGTAATCAATCCACTTTAAATGCAAGGGTTTAATCGATCATACACGTGGGCCTTATCCAATTATTTGAAAGGGCTAAAGAGCAAAACAGAGTTTCCTGAGAAGCTCTGCTTTAGGACAGTGGCAGCCTCCTGCTTGGGAGTTTCCAGCCTGCTGGCCTGCTCTGCTGATTTCAGACTTCCCAATCCCCACAACTGTGTAAGACAATTCCCTGACACCAATCTCTGCCTCTCCCTCTGTTTCTGTCTTTCTGTCTGTCCCTCACTCTATATAAATAAGAAATCTTACTGGTTCTGTTCCCATGGAGAATGCTGGCTCATGCGCCTTCCTTTGCCATTTAGATAAATGAATGTGTGCAAATTTAAAGACATGTCCCATGTATTATATGTTATACATGTATATATAATTTTAAAATAGAGTGCAAGGGCCCACAATAAGCATACACAGACCGATACCTTTATGGAGAAATAGTATTAAAAACAGGAGATGAAAAGGATAAATACGATTCACATATTTTATGAAAACAAAGTTTATCTTTTGAATGATAATGTCAGTATGCCCTGAACTGAGGACTTGATCAATCCCTTTCTTTGCCCCCACCCACCAATATTCATATTTATAAATTACATTATGTATTACAATAGGACTAAGTGAAATCTTATGCCAGGAACAAAAATTTAAAAGACATTTCAATGATGTACAGGGACGCATCTGCGGAAATACTGAGATGAGAAGTATATGGACACATTTGTGAACCTGTAGACACATTCTTTTAATATGAAGTGTACTCATTTCTCAAGACCTAGCTCAATTCTCATGATTTGGCTCTTTCTTTTAAATTATTAGAGTACTCACTTTCCAGATCACTAGAATGTTTTGTATTATTATTTCCTGTTAAGTATTTCATAATCTTTCATTATTTCTAGATTATGAATTCTTCAAGAGATTAAGGATTTTTAAGTATAGTTTCTGGTTTATTATTTTTTCCTGCCCGCCGCCAGGATAGTTTTTCTTTGGTACTTAAGGACTAACTCTGTATATGGGCTTTGTACAGAGGAGTTGGGAGAGCCATGGGCAGCACCAGGTCTAAACTGGTGTCAGGGGGTCTCACGACTCTGGGCTTCATGAGGTGGATTCCTGACCACCTTGCTGTGAATGCTACAACTCACACAGTAATATGGCTTCTTGTAGAGCTTGGCAGCAAATAGGTATGGAAGACATTGGCTTTGGAAATGTCCCTGAGGTCTGTAGCCTCTAATATGTTTCCAGTGATGAACTTAATGGCTTTGTCACTGGGTCCATGCAAGGGGAGGTGTGTACATTATGTAGGCTGCACATAACTGTGACCTGTTTTGGCACAACCGTTGTTTCTTTTTCTTTGCTTTCAGCCTCATCTTCTCCTTCTCCTTGCTCCCCCTTTTGTCATTTGGAAACTAAAACTCAAGGACTGAGACCAAGCTCATGATTTTTACATTTACTTGTTTCCCCGCAGTGACTGGCTTAGTATCTCACATACCATGACATTCATATTTTGGGCACTTAAGAATAAATAAATGGTGACCAATAATAAATTTAGAAGATTGATAATCCTAATAATCAGAGTTTAAAATTATAAATAGCTTCCTAATGACTTAACAGTCACATATTATTCAAGGTTGATTTTTTTCCCCACTAGCTTAGTCACTATAGCAAACACCTGAGATAATTAATTTATAAAGAGAAAAGGTTTACTTGGGCTCACAGCTCTAGAGGTGCCAGTCCTTGACCAGGCAGACCCACTGCGTTGGGCCTCTGGTAGGATGCCAGGTGCCAATGGTGGGGAGCCCAGGATGTAGCAAACTGCTCATCTGATGGACAGGAAGCAAAAAGAGAAAGAAAAAGAGGAACAGACTGAGGTTCCACAATCCTCTTTGAAGGCCCATCTCCAATGCTGAGCACCTCCCAGGAGCCACATTGTAAGCTTCTCCTGCCTCACGACAAAGCCACTCTGCAGACTAAGCCTTTAACATATGCACTTTCGGGGATATTCAATATCCAAACTAGAACAATATGCAAAAATTGATCCTTATTTCGTTATTTATTCACACAATAAATAAGCCACAACACTATAAAAATTAAATTTTCTAATTTGGAAGATATCTTATTTACACAGTTAAAACCTTAGTGGAACTAAATAATATCACTAAATACTATAACCTATTATAGGTAGCATTAATTGACCGAGCTCTGATACTGTATTAGGAGAACTTGTCAACGTAACTATAACCAAGAGTATTTATCCTTAAGATTTTGAAAAATCAAAAAAACAGTAAAATTCAGAATCATGTATTTTTATTTGATGTGCTGCCTGACTGGATAATTAATAATTTAGTTATTACAGATGCATTTAGGATTAAATAAAAATTTAGTTTCTGCCACTAAACTATGCTGCGACTCCTTTGCAAAAAGGAGAAAGGATTCGTGTTGTATCAGCAAAGCACAAAGGCAGCGAATTCATAGAAACTGGCAGTGTAATTTGGTCCTAGAGAGCTCATTTTCTTACTTAAGCTAAGAACTCGTCTGCCTGAGAATAATCTCATTACACACAATGAACAGTTTCACCATTAGCTTTTCTTGCTCTTTAATCGCATTACACTATCTATTTGCATTTCAATTTTTGACCTTTGGAATTTTAAAAATAGGTATTTCTGGCAAACTTTAATATTACTGTATTAAATATGACAAAGACATCAAATTATATTGAAACCTTAAATAAGCTTTCGAAGGTCAGCAAAACTCCCTATCATCCCCTAACCCTCGTTTATGATCTAAATCCCTCTGGAATGTAGCCTCTGGCCAGTAGCACAGGATAGCATGTGATGCGATGAGCTTCTGAGGCTTGAAGATGCTCTGCAGTATTCTGCCACATCCTTCGAGTTTTACTCCCCTTAATGACAGAGGTAGTGCTGTAAGTGGCCTGAGAATGAAGGTGCCTAGAACATTCCCAGAAATCAAACCCCTGATCTTGGCCTTATTATCACCAGCTCTAATGAACTGAGGTGAGCAGTTCCAGATGCCAAAGAGTTTCTCTGGCTCCCTGTGGTCCTGGTCAGCTTTGAAATACGCATGCCACATCATTGTCAAGGCTGGACAGCAGGATTACAGATGGCCACAAAATTTTCAAACATGGAGTGCAGATTTACAATGATAAGACCTCAACTAATGAATGAGACCTTATTAATTTGGATTCAAATATCTCTTCCTCTGTACAAGGAACTCAGCAGTTCGAAACATAGATAGTGGTTTTTTCTATAAATTATATATAATAATGATTTTTTTTATCATAGGTAAATATAAATAT
>PVJO010019647.1:0-33785 GCA_004026905.1 Hystrix cristata
CCCTCCTCCCAGTGTCAGCCACAGCTGATTTTAAAGTCAGTCTGGAACTTCACCTCAGGGAAAGGGCGGTGGTAACAGAAGCATCTACATCTAGGTGTAAATCCGCCGATTGTACTACACTCAGCTTGAATCTCTTCTCATTTGAAAACTGACTTTGTGTAACATTTTTGCCCATTTTCAACTTCTACACTAGTCATTGACTTAGCTTATACAGAAATCACGAATCCACACTGCAGGGAATGAGCTAGACTAGCCAGCAGCAGTTCTAGATGCTATTTGCAAACGTGAGGCACGATTATGACAAAGAGAGCAGCCAGCTCAGTTTCTGTTAATGTGACTTAGCTAGGAAAATGAAACTGGCTGCTTATGATGCATGCGTCTGTACAGAGCACGACGGCTGATATATTTAGATTTGATAAAGGGAAGACACCTGGGGGAAGGAGAAATGTGCAGGAAGGAGCCAGAAGGAAAGAGTCAGCACTGTCCAGAACAACAGTCCTTTTACAGGGCACCTAAACGAGGTGCTGATTTACAAACTCATCCTGTGCAACAGATCCCTTTAATCTTTACAGCAAACAATAAATCCATTCACTTGCATTACAGTTAAAGAGGATTAATATTCAAATGAGCGGAACCCTGCTAAAGGATGGCTTTGGAATTCTAACCCCTACTTTCTTCTATACCAGGCCCTTGAAAATGCTCTTAAAGAGAAGACGCTGGAAAGCCATGGGCACCTATAGAATTTTATTCATTCCTCCTTTTATTCTGGCTGGCAGCTCTTGGATTTCATTATGGACAAAGACTTCAGTGGCGGTCCCAATTTTCACACTTACACATTGTTTTAATAAATATCTCTTTAAAAACATCTCATTCGGTAATTTAAATGTCCCAACATGAGGAATTTATCTGAACCTTTTCAGATAGGACCAAGGACAACCAGGGAAAGAGTGAGGATCTCAACAGAATCCACGAAAACAATGAGTCCATGAGGAAATCTCGACAGCTGGAGTCTTTCATTTGCATAACCTTGTTCCTAATTCAATTTTCTCATGTGGAGGAAATGCTGATGAAATTCACTGGGCCGATAACCCTGGAGACCAGAATCACTGAGCCAGGAAATAAGTGACTCCAGGCAGGTCGGCCTCTTGCAGCAGTTACATTTGGAGTGTCTGGCTCCTTTTCCTCACTGAAATGCTTCTGCCCCAGCCTTGGCTTTTACCGTATTAATCGCCATCAAGGCCCCTGGGAAGGGTAACAGGCATACCTGTAGCCTTCTTGAAACCAGTTTTTTAAAAAATGTTAGCATTGAGAGGGGAAAAACCGAACAATTTCAGACCAAACCCACTATTGTTCCCCTGGTCAAGTCATCGCCAGGAGCTCTTGCCTGGCTGCCTTGCTTCTGAGTTTGTGCCCTTAGAATTTAGCATAGCTGTTGAGATGACTCTTTTCAAGCACAAGTCCTATCATGTCATTTGTCTCTTCAAAACTGTCCCAGTGGCTTTCTGCTTTGCAAGAATAAAATGCAAAGGTCTTCCAAAGGACTACAGACAGGGCCCTGCAGGTCCGGTGCAGCTGTTTCTCTCCACAGTCCTTCTACAGTGTGTCACAGCTCCCCTGACACCCTGCCCTGGCCCGGAGGCCTCTCCACTGTTCTGCAGACATGCCAGGCATTCCCTGACCCCGGCACGCTGCACTCGTGCCCAACTTGGATGTGAGCCCTCGCAGGTGAGACTCCACACTGGCTCAAAGAGTACCCTGTCTGCCACCTGTCACTCTACCTCACAGATCCCATCTCATCTTCCCATGTGGCAATTACTGCCATCTGTCATGCTGTACAGATGAGAAACTACAAGGACAGAGGCTGGGTTTCCTTTCCTGCGACATCTCCTGCTCTCAGAAGAGCGCTTGGTTCGGTGGGGAATGAAAGGGTGCTGTTCATGTTAGTAATGACAGGACAAAGCCAGCTGACTGCATGTGTGTGCCCCAAGTGCTGGTCTAAGTACTTCGTGTGCATGGACACAGGCCATCCTCATGACGAGGGACTGCTGTCCTCCTCCTATTGCTAGTAAAGAAACTGACACAAGTGGTTAGGTGCTTGGCCAAGATCACACAACTAATGGTTACATAAACTACTGAACCAGAAAGGCTCTTTTGAGTCCTCTGCTAATTCATTCCTCTCATTTGCGAGTGGGAGAACCACACCCAGGTGAGTTGTTAGTGAGAGGAGTGGCACCTCAGGCCTCCCCGTGTTGTCCCTTGGCCCCAGACAGCTGCAGAGTCACTAAAGCCAAATCTTTCCCAGGGCGTCACCATCCCATCTTTATATGACTGGAGACTCACACAGCCCTGCAAGGTGCCTGGCACACAGTAAGCACTCAAAAGATATTTTTGGGAAAAAAAATGAAAGATGATAGAATTTCTGGAAGCCAAGAAACTCTTCTCCAATCAACTCCACTTTGAAAGGGCAGAACTCTGTCCAGGATAACCTTTACCCAGGCTTCTCCCAGGACCCATTTGCCTCTGGGGAATGTCCCCAGACACAGAGGTGGCTGGGCAGGGATTCCGAGGAGCAAACTTTAGAGCAATCTGTACCAACAGTCAACAGTAAAGCCTTCTATACACAAACACCCCACTGTCCACTACCCACTCCCTCCAGGTCCACCTGCAGGAGCCAAGATGAATGATTTCACTGCACATGAAATGTGTGCACACACACGTATGTGTAGTGGCCATGCTGGAGAGGGCCAGCAGGTGTGCTGGGGAGTATGTGGGGAGCCAGACAGTGAGGGGAGGGTCCATGTGGTAGGCTGAGTCAGGGGCCCCCTGATCCTTGTGCGAGGCCTGTCTCTTTTCACCTTGCGTGGATGCCCATGAGTGCCTATTTGTACAACTCTTCCCCTCCCAATAAACTCTGCCTCTCAATTTTTTATCGGGACAAGACTGAAGTGCTTGTATATGCAGGATATAAAATATAACAAGAGTTAAATGTAGACCAGTCCCCTCTCATCCTTCCCAGCATCCTGCCCTGGGTTTTACCAAGCAAGGGAGCATCCCCGCACCACCTCTATGCCCGCATTTCCACAGCACCTGGGCCAGGGGAGCACTGGTGGTTGGGTGTGGCTCTGGGTGGAGCAGCTGTGGGTCACCAACCATCGGCAGGACACGCCAGGGGCAGAGCGGGAGCACTTGCTGCCTGGTCCTCCGTGGAGAGTCTGGGGATCGTCACATAGAGCTGTCACACGCCCCTAGATCACGGGGATGTGGGAGGAAGCTCCTCTTCCTGTCCCCCCCAGATGTCACCCAGCACAAGTGCGGGAGCCCACGACCTCCTCCAAGACCCGGATGCTGAAGCACAGTTGCAATTCCTCACCTGCTCACCTTCCCCAGCAAGACTGTGCTTAAAAACCCCAACAGGTTTCAACCGTGCATTTAAAAATGCCATAGCTGATTATCTATAGGTTTGACATTTGTGCACTGTCTATATTCAAAGCTATTAAAGTGAAATATTTTCTGTGAATTTTAAAGATAAATTTTATAACAAATCTATGAGGTACACTGTGGCAAAGAGCTTATGTGCATTATTTGTCTTTGTCCTCATTTTATGGATGGGGAAAGTGAAGGCAGGGTAGGCAGCGTGTCTCAGGCTGGCAGCTGGGAAGCCGTACTGGAAGGCGAGGTGTCCTCTGCCAGCCTGTACCTCTCAGCAAGCACTGCTTTCTTACTCAGGGCTCACTGTTACGCTGGCATCTGACAAGCAGCCTAGTTTTGGGAAAGTTAGATTCTCTATGTAGCAGGTAAAGCGCTTCCGGCCTCTCACTTACAGCTAAGTGCAGTGGGCTCTTGGTAGCACCGGAATCAGACTCTTCAAACCCAGTGTTGGTTCTTTCCAAAAGCTGTAGAGAAAAAGAAAGCAGCAGTTGTTAAGCACAATTTTGCAAAAGGAATCATACTCTTTGGATACTAATGTTGGCATTAATTGAGAAACCAGGCTTCAAAAACTTAAGAAATTACGCAGTTTATTGGCATTGTAAGAAATCAAATATAGTCTACCTAAAATAACTATGCTAAAAATATATAAACTGCTAGATCATCTTAGCATTTTCTATTCAACAAAAGACTTTCATATTTGTTTTTTGTTTTGGGGGGTTTTTTTTGGTACCGGGGATCGAACTCAGGGCCTTGTGCTTGCAAGGCGAGCACTCTAACCGCTGAGCTAAAGACCCAGCCCAAGACTTTCATATTTGAAAAGATGCCCAGGTTTACCAATCCAGAAAAATATACATGTTGAATGCATATTTGCCTAGTGAATTGGTAACAGTGAAGAAAACAGTGATACCTGATATTTACTCAGTCATCACAGACACACTTCTGGAGAGGGTGTGGAAAGGAGGCAAGGTGCTCCTTACGCTTACACTTCATAAAAAGAGAACACAGCGAGGCAAACAAATATACAACGAGGAAAATACCCGAAGATGATACATGCTCTGGTGAAAATAAAATAGGGTGATGTAATAGGCAGTGGCCAGGGGGTTGCTTAGGAGCACACAATCAGGGAGGCCTCTCCCAGGAGGTGATTTGAAGTGAATGCAGAAAGCCCAGCATGGTGGTGCACACCTGTAATCCCAGCACTTACGAGGCTGAGGCCGAAGGGTCACTGAGAGTTTGAGACCAGCCTGGGCTATGTATGTAAGTGAGTTCAAGACGGGGCTAAACTACATGGTGAGTTTCTGTCTCAAAACAAATGAACAAACAGACAAACACAAAAAAAGTAAGTGCTGAGTGAGAATAAAAAAACTGAAACAGATAAAGGTGTAGGAGGAGAGAGTGGGGAGAAGGGAGGAGCTGATTAAATGCATTAAGTGGGGATGGACAGACGAGCTCCAGGCTTGGAGAAGTCGGCATCAGCAGGGCATGGTGCTGGTGAGGGTGCCGGGAAAGGACGCTCTCATGGGCCTGGCAGGAGAACAAGCTGTTCAAACCTTTCCTGGTCATCTGTGCGTAACTCTGACTCCAGGAATTAATTCCCAATAAAGAATTAGATAAACACAAGAAGAGGGCAGGTATCAAGACATTACTCACTTCACAGATGCTTAAGGAGCGATTACCATGTACCCAGACACTACGATGCACTGCGGATTCCATAATAAGCAAGTGTTTTAAAGATCTATGTTCCCACAGGGGACATACAATTAAAGAAAGAAGCCACGAAGTTCGTTGGGAAGTCCAAGGTGCTGTGGAGAAGCAACGATGCGATGCTGAGAGGGGGAGTTCGGAAGGCCCAGGGAGGTCAGCTTGCGACCAGAAGCAGGGTGACCAGGGAGACTCCATGGAGCCCTGACAGCAGAGCTGAGATGAAAGAGCAGTATGGATCCTGGAAGGCAGAAGCACTCCAAGCAGAGGGACCAGCAACTGCCAAGACGGCAGGGACAGGTGTGCCTTCGACCACTGAGGAGGCTGCAGAGAGATGAGCGGAGAGGAGATGGCAGGGAGCTGGGCGGGGGGGTGGGGGTGGGGGTGTCAGAAGAGCCTCCGGGGTTGTTGTCAGGATTCTGAGCTTTTCCCTGAGTGAGATGGAAATCCACTGGGGTGTTTGGAGCAGACAAGGACACGATCTAAGTTTGAGGCTCTAGGAAGGCAGCAGAGAGGCCATTTGGGAACTGGAGCAGCAGTCAAGAGAGAAGGAACAGCAGCTTGGACCAGCAGGAAGCTGGGGATACAGACAAATAGTTGGCTTGTGGATGTCGTTGGAGGTAGAATCAACAAGATTTGCTGATGGCTTGGACAAGAATGTAAGAGAAAGAGGGAAGCCAAGGATTACTGCTGGTTTTGTCCTAAGAAACTGGATTGACGGAGACGCCACCAACTGAGATGCAGACCCCAAGTGGAAGACAGAGGGAGGGAAAGAGCAGAGTTGGTTTAGAAGTGTTAAGTTTGAGATGTTTGGAAAGCACCCAAAGGCACATCGTAACTAGGCAGCTACAGGGGATTTCAGTTTGGAGTTCAGGGCATTTAGAGCCATAGACTGGATGAGACGACAAAGGGCGTAAGGTAAAGAGTCCCCGGGCGCCCGGCATGAAGAGCCAGAGAGGTGGGGAGGAAGCAGCAGGATGTGTTCCAAGGAGGTGGAAACCAGGAGAGAGCGAGGCTTTGGAAACCAGGTGATGACAGAGATTTGGGAGCTTCAGGAATGAACTGTCCATCAAATGTGCTGACAGGTCAAGTAAGAGAAGCCTGGAATTCACCACTGGGCTTAGCAAAATGGAGGAGGCTACTGGTGACCAAGAGCAATGTAGCAACTCTTCATATGAAAAAACAGAAAAAATGGAAATAATTGGCAATGGAGATAAATAAATTGTAGCAGTACGTATTACCCCTTCAGATAAATTATCTCTCTTAATCTTGCCTAAAGTTCTCCTCCATAGAGTGATGGCTCCAAAGCCTAGCTGTGTGGTGACCAAGGTGACCGTCACTCACCACCCCAGCCTCCTGGTGGGTGGTCCTGGGCTTGCCCTAGATGGCAGAGGCTGGACACCTAAAAACTACATTTTCTACATTCCCTTGAGCTAGGGTTCCAGGTGTGATTTAAATTCTGCCAATTAAATGCACTAATGTGAAATTTTGAAGACAAAAGCGAGGTGGGGAAATCTACATGATTTCTAATGGGAAGCACTTTTGTCCTTTAGTTTCTAGGGTACAGGCATAGGGAAGCAAGAGGAGGGTTCAAGGCAGCTGTCTGTAGGCAGCAGAGATAAAGCCAGAAGGCCGGGTGGCCGGCGGGGCGGGAGGAACACAAGCGGCCGTGATGAGGACCTTCCCTGCACGCCCACAGGGTGATGTGCCCACACCGGTCATCCTGGGGGCTGCCTTCTGACCCCCAGCTCCTTCCCTGGGGAGGGAGCACACTCCTGGGGAAGGGGCAGGCTCATTTCTAGAGGACCAGCCAGGGGCCATGCTCCTAGACCTTCCTCTAATCTTGTGAACAACCATTTTAAACTATTACATCTTTTCTTGCTTAAAGTAGGTTTCAGCTCCCTGCAAATGAAGCCAAACGATTTGAAGAGGAACATAGATTTTCATAGACATGTTCTGAATAAGACTGATGAATGGGAAATTACAGCAGTCAAAACACTGAAAAGCAAAACTTTCCCCCAAATCTACCCATTTTTTCCCTGAAAGTACCCAAACTTTTCAAGTGAAAAACAAAGCCATAGTGTGGAATGACACTATTTTCGTTTAAAACAAAAACCTATGTTGACATGATGGCATATACAGAGAAAAACCCTAAAAATACAACCCTACAATGTTTAACACAGTAACTTAAAGGGGGACGATAGATGGGATTCATTTTCTTCTTTATATCATGATTTTTTTTCTTGTAGAGAATGTGTACTGTTATAATCAGAAAAACACCAAAGCTATTTCTATTTGGAAAAAATGTTCCGAGCCTTCCATTTCATTTGACATAGTGATGTTCACAGATAACTATAGCTATCCTCAGGTAAGTGCAGAAATCCTTTCAGGTCAATGTACGTGGGACAAAATACTCTGATGTTAGGATTTGTTGGTAGATAAACAACAATGTAAGAATTAATAGCCCAAAGCATAAAATTCCAAATTTACAAATAACATGGTAAAAATAATCATATTGGAAGTGTGAGCTATTTTATATTTTTATATTTTATACCCTTATTAGTGTAAGAATAGAATTTGGAACTTAAACTACAATTTCTTAAAATAGTAAAAATAAATTAAATTTTAACGTCAAAGTAACTAACTTTAAAACCCATCTCTCCTACATAGTTGAAACGAAGGAGCCTTCATGGCTTGACATGGCTGGTAAACATCTGTTCTCTGCTTTGTTTTGCAACATTATCACCTGCAAGACTTCCTGGAATTGACAGTGTGTACCAACACCAAATCCTGTCCTAGAATGAACTTTTCACCAAAGGAACACAGAAACATTTCCCTTACTGTCACAGACGCGACAAGACAACCTTCTGTTTATAGCCACAAAATTAGACATTTCCCACATTTGTTACGGAGTGAAATCTTTCTACACACATAGTTGGATCATTCTTCCACCGCGTGATACTTTATTTCACTCATGCAGCAAATATTTGTTGAGTGTCTTCTACGTGCAAGACTCTGGGTTCAGCACCAGAATTCAAGGATGCAGTGAGCAGATGTGTTTGCTGACCCGACAGAGCTCAGTCTGGCAGGGAGCACGTGGAAGTTAATAGGCAGTTAAGGCAGCGATGTGAGAGCTGGGATGGAGAAAGGCACACTGCTCCGGAACACACGGAAGTACCTGATGTAGAATCAGGGTCAGAGAAGGCTCCTCTATAACACACCATCCAGCCTGAGCCTTGGATGATAGGAGTTGGCCAGGCAGGGAAGGAGGAAGAGCATGTGGGAACCGCAAGTATGGTGCATTTGCAAGCTTCTCAGAAGCTCCGTGTAGATGTAAAGTGGGAACAAGGAGCAACAAGGCTGGGAATGGAGGCAGAGCTGGATTAAGCTAGGTGCAGAGTGGTCACAGAATGGTTGTCCATCCCAAGGCAGCTTTGAGCATTCTACGACAACGGCTGTAAACCTGGGCATCAAATCAGAATAGTTATTCAGGCATTGAAGGACTTTAAGCAAGGAAAAGGCAGGATCATGATCAGATTTTCGGCTTTTAGAAACATTCTTCCTGGCTGCAGTGTGGACAGTGAACAACACTGGTGCTGTGGGCGGGAGCCACAGTCATAGAAGCAGGGAAATCAGTCAGGCTGTTTCAACCGCGGGGGATTTCTCAATCTTGAGTTAGTGAGTCGGGAAGAACTCGTGGTGCCCCGACTGCAGAAGAAGCAATGAAATGGAAAGAAGTGAGCGCATTCCAGCTTCATTGATCTCTTTGCTAACTCGTTCAATAATTACATATGAGCATTGTGCTTGGCACTGAGATTGCACTTCTAATATGGTTTCTACCTGCATAGATCGCATAGTTTAGAAGGTATAGTCAGCATAATTCATGGTCAAACATTGGAGGATGGGGAAAAATACAATCAGGGATGACACCCGGCTCTCCAGCACTGGTAGCAGAGCGGAGAGTGACACCTTCTTTAAAACAAGAAACAGAGCAAACAAGATCAGGGGAGAGAAAGGTGCACTGAGTTGTGGTTGGAAGGGCTGCTGGGACAGTCAAGGGGAGATATACAGTGAACAGCAGGGTGTAAAGTGTGAGGCTCAGGAGAGAGATCAGGGTTAACCTTATGGCTTAGGGATCATCAGGAATGGCCAACACATGAAGCCCCTGCTGTGGGAGAATGTGTAGAGAGAGGAGAGAAAAGGGGAAGGGATGGGACTCTCAAGAACCCCCATACTTAAGGGTTCAGAGGAGGAAGAGAATCTGCAAAGGGGATCGAGGAAGAGAGGCAGGAGGAAGACCAGGAGAGTGAGACGATGGTGACAGTGACGATGACGATGGCGGCTGTGGCAGTGAGCGCCGTGATATTAAAGGGAATGGTGGTGATGAATGATGACGATGGGTATTCTCACTGATAAAAGCTGAGCCAAGAACCCCACCATGGCCCTCACTTGGATCATCTCAATCGAGCTTCCAGTAACCTATTAAGTAGCTTCCTCAGATTCATAGAGCCATGAAGGAGAGACAGGAAATGGAGCCCAGGTCTGACTCAAACCCACATCCTTCACCCTGCACAACACTACCTTCCAATCAACAGACAAGCTGAAACTTTCTCCTGATATTTCACAAAAGCAGCAGAGATGGGTGCAGAAAACAGAGATCTTTTTTAAAAAATGCATGTGTGTTTCAAGTGTGCCTTTTCATGTCTTTAACTTCACAAGTTCTTTGGATCTTTGAGAGTCCCTCCATTTCCTAGGGTGTAACAAGCACTTCTCGTGTAGCGCAGTCCCTGGGGACATTAATTGGGACCTGGCTCCTCATGGTGCCCCTTCCTTGTGCAATTCTTCTTTGTTAGTTGGGCAGACAGTGAGAAACTAGTGGGAGAAAAACAATGTACAGATCATTCAGAACTGGCACTTCCACTTTGAATTGAATTTCTAATTTAAGATTTGGTCCTAAACATATAAGAGTCTTAGGATGAGACAAATTTTCAGCACTGCCCAGATACTTTATTCGGCATCAGTTCTTCCCAGGAGGTACCTGGGGGTAGAACGAGTCAGGCGCTCCACACCGTGCATCATTATGTGGATGCGTAGTTCAGCGTGGGGTCCCTGATATGACAAGAAAACAACCTCCTCTCCAGAGCTCATCCTCAGCTTACCTTATCAGGATCAGAAACGGCATGACTCCTTCGAAACACGGCGACAGCGATGAATACACCAAAGATGCCGCATGCAAACACTGACCAGTTATGCTTGCAGAGTTTGTGGTTATAAATCAGGGAATGCAATTTTACATATCGAATGTAGAACAAATTAACTTTCCCTTAAGTATTCTTCCAATTAATATATCTTCTAGGCTGTCATCAATATTTACACAGTCCACGCATTCACACCAAACCGTACTCGGAAATCCAATGTGTCATGAATCCAGCGTGAATATCTTCCATATGCCACCCTGGACTTCAACGGACATGATACAATTTGCACTCACTCCGAGGACTGACCCAATCCTTTGCCTGGAAGTCCGTTAGAATGGCTGTCCCAGGGAAGCTTCACCCAGACTACGTGGTGCTATTCTCTATCATTGCCCTCTATCATCAGCAAAACCCCTATGCTGTGTATTTTCTCCATGGATCAATCATTTGCGAAGCTTCTAGGTAGAGAGTAGCACTGCTTGACTCTACTTATTCCTCTTTAGTCTTCGCCTACCACCAAGAGTTTGCCAAGATTCTCTTTGGGTGAAACACAACACATGCGCATGCGCACATGGAAGATTCAGACTGCTCCTTCTGACTCCCCTTACGAGTGAAAATGGGTGCCTGAAGTGGGAAGAAGAGGAGAAAGAGCAGCAAACTGACTTTTTACCATCTCATTTGTAGTTCGCATCGCAGGAAGTGGGTGAGGAGACGGGATGCTCAACAAACTTATTTTTGAGACAGAGTCTTGCTATGTTGCTCAGGCTGGTCTTTAATTTCCGGCTCATGCAATCCTGCTGTCTCAGCCTCACAGGGAGCTGGGACTGCAGGCCCATACCACCGTGCCTGGATCTCAATAGGTTTCTTTTAGTCTGACATTATTATTGTATTTGAGATTACAACAATTTCTAAGAAATTTTCCCAATCTTGTAGCATTTCCACAGGATTGGTGAGATCACAGAAATAGTGTCTTATGCCTTGGATGTAAAGGCAGCAAGTGTCATAAAAGGCTAATTTAAGCTTCTTTTACAGAGTTAATCTGTGATAACAAAATCAGAATAAACAAAATCAGAATTGGAATAAAAATTCAATCAGAATAAACAAAATCACATAAAATCAGAGCTCAGTGGTAAGCTCACAGGCTGCTGGGTTAACAAAACACAAATCTTATCAAAATTTGTGACGGAACATGTAAATATTACACTCTTGCTGGAAATGCAAGCTTTATAAACAGTATAAATTATGATGGGCTATTTGAAAACACAGCAGGGAAAAAATTCAGGAGCCCCAAGAGACTGCAAACTGGTCTGAACCAGTTTTTAAATGTGCTGTTTAAGAAAACAGAAAGTAAGTGTGGCGCAGACTGTAAAAACAGGGCGGCACAGCCCGCGGGTCTGTGAGGTAGCCCACTTGCTGGTTGCTCCTGGTTAGACTCTATCTACACAGCAAGTGTCCACAGATAGGAGGGACACGGGGAGACGGGAAGCCTCCAGAAAATATCCCCAGGGGCCATGTGAAGGAGGCGCTCTGGAGGGCTTGAGAAGGGGGACCCTGGTCCTCTGGCAGGGGGACCCAGAGGACATTCATGACCCTTCCACTCGTCTGTGTGGGAGAAAGAAAGGCTGTGCAGGCAGCCTGCAGCCCCTCCCAAGCCCACTGTGTGGTGGCAGGGGCGGCCGGGAGAGGGCGGGGTCTGCAAGGTTCAGACCACCCGGCCTGGGTCAGCACCCTCGTTCAGAGGATCCAGGGAGCCTGGCTGAGCTCGGAGACCCACAGGCCTCTCGGGATCAGAACCAGGAGGACGTGCCGGCCAGGCGGACCCCGGCAGCTGGCAGGCACTCCCGACCTCGCACAGAGCCCAGTCCCCAAGGAGCCATCTTTGCCGAGGGGACGCGTCCATCAGAGCAGCGACTGTGACCTCCTCACCATTTGCCTCCTTCCCTTCACTGCTCAGTGACTCTCCTCCCCTCCCCCGTTCTGCAAGTTAGGAAGCACTAACTTTCTCTACTTGTGTCAGTCAAGGTCTAAGCAACTTGAAGAGGTGATAACACCATTCGAGGAGGGCACTACTGGAAGCTGAGCTAGATTAAATTTTCTCTTCTTCTTGGGAGCCTATTTTGATGACTGCTTATCTCCTCCCTCCAGTGTGTATTCAGTTCCTGGTGACTTCCTTGCCAATGAAAAGGCAGGAGAGCCTGCAGTATGTGTAGGGAAAAGCTAACGAACCCAATGTGAAGATAAAGCCAAATACGAGATGCGAAACACGCGGTGTGCAAAACTATCCTGCAGGAGCTGTGAAAATGCTCATAAAGTAAACCTACCTCAGAGGCTTCACCCCCAAAGTTCCAAGCTCAAAGCTATTCAGTGGCCAGACTGTGTAAACAACCTGAATTGTACAGCAATGGCTAGATGATGGTTCTCTCATAAGTGACTATTATTTAGGCATTAAAAATGTTTTTAAAAGTTTTTAATCCCATCAAGAAAAGATTGTGTCATAATATTTTATGGAAAAAACCAATGTACAAAATTACATACTCAATGTTACTTCATATATGTGAATTTTATGTGGAAAAGCAGACTTGAAATGGTCAATAGTGATTGTTTGGGGTGGTTGGGACCGTGGGTATTTTTACTTCTTGTTTTCGCTTTTCCATATATTCTGGGTGATTTCCAAGATCCCTTTAGCAATAGTCTGCATCAATTCCAGTCAAAATTTCAGGGGTAGATGTTTCCATGACCACTGCCACTCTGGTCAATACGACTGTGGGTCAGGCGCATCCCTCCATGGCCGCTGGGTTTCAAATTCCTTGGGCTGCAGTAAGTGTTCACTAAATGTACTTGAAGTACGATAAGCGAATGAGAACTCATTAGTGGAATTATTTACAGAATGATGACAACTCTGCCAGCTTGCATTGATGTTTTAGAATAAGATACCCAAACATTGCTGGTATCTTATATTTTGGACAGATTTTTCCTTTTTGAAAACAATCTGAATGACGTAGTCATTGCTACATTTAAAAAACTAGGGAGGCAGGGAGGAAAGAACAGTCTCAGCATAGAGGACATTGAGGGCAGCGATAACACTCTGTATTATACCATAATAATGGACACAGTCACTATACATGTGTCCAAACACACAGAATGCACAACAGCAAGCCTGAGTCCGAAGGTGAGCAGTGGACTTCGGTGTAATGAGGCTCAGCAATGGTGACACATGTACCACTCTGGCGGGGAATGTTGATAATGGGGAGGGGGCAGGGGTATACTGGAAATATTGTGCCCCTAAGTTTTGCTGTGAACCTAAAACTGCTCTTTAAAAAAAAGTCCTATGAAACAACAACCAACCAACCAACTAACTGACCAGTCAGCAAAACAAATAAACAAATCTGACCTTTCTTAAAACATGAGCTCATACACTTAAAAATGCTCCAGGGTAAGTGCGACTTTCTAAACCACAATCTCACTTCACTAATACAGTAGTACTAGGCCATGGTGTCATTAAATTACCATGAGATGAACCCCTGGTCTCCCAAATTCCAAAGGACCACAGAGAAGTAAAGGAGACTAATAGCCAATTAAATTTCGATGAACCAATAGTATGAAGGGAGTAAGATGCTACTAAAAGAATTCCAAAAATGCTTTCTGGCTGTAAATACCTAAATCAGTACACAGGCAACCAGTTATGTTTTTGAAATAACAAGAAAGAATGATTCTTTTCATCTTCCCATAAGTGTTGCGGGTGGGCAAGAATATTAAGATGAATTCATAAGAAATAAGCCACTATCATTAGGAATAAGGCATTAGGAAAAACACAAGGAATGGCCCAAGGATGGAAGAAGCCAGAAGTGATTATAGAGGGACAAGAGTTTTAACTAATTTGAAGGCATTGCAAAGAATCACCACAGAAATCATCTCCAATGTGGAAGTAAAAAAATTATCAAAGTGTTCCCTTATTATTTTGGAGGTCCCACAATAGCTACATATCCTAACTAGTGTAAGAATTCTCAAATTCCATTTTTCCTAAGCACAATAAAAATATAAAATTACTATACCTGGATTACACTGAATCACAAAGTATAATTCACCCTAATAAAGAAATATTCTTTCTGTGTAAAAGTTTCCTATGACTGCATTTGGATGCAATCCTTCCTTTGGGTGGTGAGCCAAGAGAGGGAAGGAGTGTTTATATTTTGGAGACAGGATAGAAAAGAGAGAACGCTGAGAGGGTGCCCGAGAAAATCTCCAACAGGTTGCACGTACCAGAAAACTCCAGAAATACCAACTTCAGAGATAAAATAAAAACCTTAGTTACTGGTATCACCAAAATACATCTTGGGGTGCCCTTAATGCACCTACTTAGAACACTTTTGTGAGCACTGTGAGTCCATTTAGATTTGGCAATAACTGCTGCAAGGACATTTCAGTATAACAAAACCTCTGGACAGTCTCTTGATGCCCATAGTTGGGGAACTAATCTAGACCATATCTCCTTACCACCTGGATTTTGCAGAGTATGTACCCTGAAGGTAAATGTTACCCTTCTATACCAGTTGTAAACTCAGCGTACTGGTGTAATCTATCAGTGGAAGAGGCACATGGTTTTCTTCTCTCTCCTTACCTTTGGATTCCTACATTGTACACGTGTGTGTTAGTGGTGATGGGGTATGTGTGGGTGAAGGGGCAAAGGAGAGGAAGACTGAGGTCTACGCTAATCCACCCTTATCACACAGTCATGTGAGTTTCAGATACAGAAGAGTAAATATCAAGACATACTCGACAGATTTCCAATTGTTAAGAAAAGTGATCCTAAACTTGCAAATAAGACAGGGAGGATAATTCTATGTCTTTTATTTTTTTGTTTTGTTTTTTGGGGGTGCTGGGGATTGAAGTCAGGGGCTTGTGCTTGCTAGGCAAGTGCTCTACCACTGAGCTAAATCCCCAACCCCTGCAAGTCTTTTAAAAGCATTAACAGGCTCACCCCAGGATTAATTTTATAGTATAATATGATGTTAATTAGAGGTTCATTCTTTGTAAAGTTACATATTAACTTGTAGATTTGTTTCCAGCAGAGATACAAGTTATTTCTGTGGGGCTGGAAAGAAAACTCCAGAAGTTATGGTTTATTGGTTTATCATATTAGGTAGTTGTGTATCTAAACTAGTAATCTTAATACTACTACCCACAAATGACCTGCTCCTCACATGGTCCTCGAGTGAGTTTTATTATCTTTCGGTTCTTTCATTACTAAATGAGCTCTAAGGAAAATCTTTAAGAACATATTCCTCTTCTCCTTGTGAGTCACGCTTTTAAATTTTTCAAAAAGCACACTTTGATTCCAACATCAGCTCCAACCCTAACACCAATTTGAACAATCTTCTTCCCTCAACATCATCTCACAGTTAACTTCTCGTTGGACACAGAGAATTTAAGAAAGCACCTTGCTCCCCTTCCAAAGGAGTTTGTGAGACAATAGGCAGTGCTGACACAGTTCTGCCCTTTCAAGATTAGGAAATCAACCCCACCAGATGCCCAGGAACCTCTTCTTAGGCTCCAAGACTGAGAAATCGAGGTGTCACCATCTACCAACACTGCCCTCTTTCTTCCCATTCTTCTCACAGTGCTACATGGAGCCCGCACACTCCAGGGGGAACTCAAGGCATCCTCCTGCCTCTTCCTCCTGGGAACTTTAGCAGAAACTCATGACTTCACCCCTCCCTACCAGATACCTTCGGGACTTAAACCTCAGATCAACAAGCTGGCACCTCTCTCCTTCTCAGTATCACTTCTCTGCAAAATAAATCTCACTGCAGAAGAAAGTGAAATACACAACAAGAGAACAGATTGCTGAGGAGAGAAAGTAAGCACACACTAACTGAACCTAAACTAGACAAGAGAATCCAAACCGTTCTTCCTCTCAGACCTCTTAACATTTTGTTTCATTAAATCATGTTTTCACTTATGTAAGTTTGACTAGTGTGCTGTGGTTATTTTATGGGCACAGAAAAGAGGAAAATAAAAGAAAAATACTTTTTCAGGTTTTAAAAAGGTAAAACATACACAAAAACTGTAACAGGTTCCATGTTATTTTGATGTAATAAAATTATGATGTTCCAAAGCCTGATCTCGTGTGTCGGTTTAAAGAAGAGTTTCTTCTGTGGGTCCTGCCACTGCGGCCCCATCTTAGCGGTGCGCTCCACGCCGGCCGGTCACGCCTCTCCTAAACTGAAGGGCGCCCTGGAGCCAGCTCGGGACCCTGCGTTTTGGATTCACTTTCTAAGAGGTGGTTAAACCATACCCCACTCCGGTATGACTCTTGCTATGTTATCCTTTGACTATTAAACAGGCAATCTCTCCTCTTTCCTTCTGGAATAGCTAATATTCTTGGGAAAGAAGGAAGAACTTTGTTTATAAAACCCACTCGATTCCTGTTCTTCCAATTTCATCTTCCTATCCCACACCTCCAACTTCCAAAATAAATAAATAGACTAAAACTAAAACCCACTCTCAAATCCACCCCTGACTCCAGAGCGCATATGTAATAAATACCAGTCTCTTGGGAGAGATACACACCCTGCTTCCTACACCCTCTACAACACAAAATATAATTTGCTGTCACAAACCAAGAAACCCTGCAGATAACACATGGATTTTAATGAGTTTTAAAATCAAGTCTCAGCTAGGAACTTTTCAAGCACCCAGCACTTTTGAAAGCAAGTTGTGTTCAGCTAATATTAAGATTGAAGCATGGGAGATATTTTTCAAGAGGATGGGGCAACGAGAGATGGAGGGATGCAGGGAGTGGGAAAGGAAGGGGATGAAAAAGAAAATCAAAGGGAAAAAATGATGAAAATAGAGCTTTTGAAGCAGCAGGGAGGGGAGAGCCAGGTGATAAAAAAAAAGAAAAAAGAATGAAGGTGTCTTATGTACATGGACTCACAATAATTGTAATCATTGTGTACTGCAAACACGGACTACTGGAAATAAAAAACAAAAAACAGAAAACAGTGGCACATCCAGACTCAGTAGTGCTCGGGATAGAATGCACACCGCGATCCACGGATTCAGGCCATCGCACGCTCTGAGAGTCTCGCACCAACTTCAGAGTGTCCAGGCCTCCTTCCACATCTGCTGTTTGTCTTTTGTTTCTGGCTGTTAATTAGCTCTTTGAACAGAAGGTGTGTGGGGCTATATTTAATTTAGCCAAGTGTATCATAAAGGTTCTCAGAATTTTCACACTAACTGATCTCAGTGCACTTGCTGATAGCTTCAATAAGTGGACAGGTTGAAACTATGGATTAAAATCACATTTTTTGCCTTACCCACGGCCTATCCTACTACCTCACCCCATTAGTAAAAGAAAACCTAAAATGCAGGTAACTCATTAAGAAGAGCCACTGAACAGCAATTTACCCTTTTGTAATTTTTTTCTTGTTCCAAATTATCAGAATGACTCTGCCGTGGTTTTGACAGGCTTTCTCAAAAGGTTATGCTTAAAAATGCTCAACACACATACTCAGCACTATGCGAAAACCAAATTTGGACAAAGTTCTGACATGGTGGAGACTAAGTTATCTCTATTCGCTATGCAAGAGCACCATTGTCAAAATTGGATCTTGCCTTTCCTCTAAGGGCACATATCGAATTGTAGAGCCCTTAAACCAGTGTGTAGATTTGTTAGGAACACAGTTGGAACTAAAAGCACTGATTTTATTTCTGGTTATCAAATTCATAAACTAGATTGCTTAAAGTTAGACAAGAATGATCTATTTACAAAATCCAGTGTCAAAAATTAAAGTAATTGTGATAGAAGTGTGATTTCAGGTTTTGATTTTTTTCGAGTCAAGGAATCAATGATCGAGAGTTAAAATGAAGAAAGCATACCTTAAAGAACAAAATCATAACTTGTAGGCTATTTTGTCTTTTTCATTTATTCACTATATCCCTTGGAATTTTACTTAGTAATTAATAAAAATGGCAATGAACATAGTTGTATACAAATTTTGGGACAATTTTCTGTTATCATAGTGTTGGGTTTCTATTTTTTTCAAAATTTCTCTTATAATACCAAATTATTCTCAAATTCTCTGAGTGGCTGAAAAATACAGTAAGTGCTGAATTATCTACCAACGCCTGCAGCTTCTAATTGCTCTTCTAGTGTTAAAGTGTGGCACATAATGTTATTCTTAGGAGGAGGTCTTGCATTTATTTATGATGATCAATTTTTATTTATTTATTGAGGCAGGGTCTTGCTCTGTAGTTCAGGTTGTCCTTGAACTCACTATGTATTCCAGGCTGACCTTGAACCCATGGCAAACCTCCTACCTCAGCCTCTCAAGTACTGGGATTACAGGCATGTGCCAGGACACCTGGCAATGATCAATTTTTAAGGATATGCCAGACAAGTGACAAGAACCTGATAAATATCCTCCTAATTCTAACAACATACCATAGCATAGACTGAAATTTCACCTGGTCTTGAAGGATTAAAGCAAGCCATCAATCCATAAATAGTGTAGACACTCAATCCTAAACTATGTCATAAAAGAACTACAAAAGGAAAGTTTTATGCCTAAGCCAAAAAAATTAATATATACATATAGTTTAAGTTCAGCACTTATTCATCATAAGGGCTTTGAAAAAGTTTCCAAGTTTGTGCTTAGGAGGGGTGCTGGGTTGGAAAGCTTAACTCAAAACTTCTAAAATTAAATACTAATGGTGGATTTTATTAGGACGCCAAAAGGGTTCTCACAGCTTCTGATGATGTCATAGCTGCACAGCTTGAGCCGTGACCTGGATTCTTTCCTTCCTTCCTCCCTTCTGTCTTTCCGTCCTTCCTTCCTCTTTGTCACTGTCTCCTCTTTTCTTTTTCTCTATCCTCCCTCTTTCCTTTGCTGCTTTTTCACTCAGGCGACAGGGAGGCAGTGGGGCTGTACAAGTTTGTTCTGCGACACGCTCAGGACCATCTTCCCTTTGCTGAACCCGCAGCGAAACTTCTATCTTTTCTACACAAGCTGATGAAGAATCATCATTTTACTTTCCTTAATTGCAGTATAGAACTTGTACTGCTGTGCAACTTTCTCCCCCACAATTATGAGGTTGGATTACTATGTCCTAAACTGCTCCGAAGGTGCTTTTTAAAAACAGGACCAGCCATTACGGGCAGCGCCTTCGAATCCTGCTCCTCACTTTCGAGGGGCTCTTCTGCCTGCAGCAGCTCGCTGACTTCCACCCTCTGGCAGGTGGCGGGTGGGTGAGGAGTGCAGGGTCTGCAAGCTCAGGCTCCTCCATCTAGACACAGGCTCGCGCTGACTTGCCTGCACATCCCTCTCACGTCATTTCCGCTAGAGTGAACTGCCAGGTTCTGACAAATGCCTCCTTTTCCATCATCAGCGTCACCATCAAGACTAACAGCCTTCCAAGAGTCAGCACAGTAACATGGTCGATAACTTGCTCCCTTAGTACTGAACTTAGACTCTACTCTTCTTGGTATTATTAGCAGTATAGTATTAACAGTTATAAACATTTGCACAGCTGGATCTCATGAATATTCATGATTATTTTCTGATGACAAACTACAAGAAGCAGAATATTAAGGCTTTTGATGTATAATTGGCAAAATCTTCCCAGGAATTTAGATCAAATTTCAGGGTGGTTTGAGGTGTGGCGCCTGTAGAAGTGCTCTCCACACTACTCACCCCTGTTGCTAAGTTTATATTTTTGAAGCTCATCAAAGCAGTCATTCAACAAGGAGCCTGTAACCAGAGCCTCGCAGAGAGCAGGAAACTGTGTCTCCTTCATTAAAAATAGCTCTGTGGTTACTTCCAGCTGTTCCTTCATGCTGAGCTGGAGTAGCACACATGTCTTTCATTCTTTTCTAGTAGCAAGCATATTTCCTAAAATGAATCTTATTCTCTTACAACTTTTCAAATCTTTATGGTGCTCACCCTCAATAAATCAAGGAGAATGTGAGTCAAAACTTGTTTAAACTGTAACAAAGCTTTATCTTTCCCATTGACTTAACAAACGTGAATTCCAACTTGTGAGAAAGAAATGAACAGAATGTTGGCCCTGGAAAGTGTTCACAGCTACCTATGAATAACTGTCTCTAAAAGACTGTGAGGATTTCTTTCAACATCTGTCTTCATTTGGTAAAGTTATTAGAACTGCAATTTTAAGATGACCACCAAAAGATGATCTTCTATAAATGTTGGTGGACACAGAATACCATGGCTTCTGTCTGCTTGGATTTTAAAACTTAGCTGTACCTATTCTTGAGATATATCCAGATTGGACGCAGTAGTTCAATAGCTTGTTCATTTTACTAATAACCAGTATAAATTGATGAAAAAAGAATTTCTCATTTTGCGAGATCTATGCCACCATGTTTCTATTAATGACAGAGATACACCACACGCTTCACAGGCACTCAGAGAGGGACTCGTAACCGCGTCCACAAGGGTCCCACGGGGAACAGGGAGGATCTGAGAGTGACCTCGGTGCACCACCAGGGTGCACAGAACAAATACCTGACGGGTCTAAGCACATTCCTCTACGAGAAAACAAACAAAAAGTCATCGCACAGCCGCGCTTCTTTGCTGAAATACTTTTTGCTTCTTCAAGAATTTAAATCTTAATTCTTCATTTTGGCTATGTGAATACATATCTTATACAGATTTTCTGCAAATTATAAAAAACATCTCTTGCATTGTTTTTCTAAATAGCCCTGATTTCTTTTTAATTTTTTATTTTTATTAGTATACATTTACAGCACATAATGATTACCTTCATCACAGGAGCTGGAGCACACACATAACACATCTGAACTCTTTTTACATCCTCTTCCCCATCTCTCCCTCCTCCTTCCCTCCGTCTCGTGGTCCCTTTCCCATTTGCAAAAGACCTATCTCCCTGTTTCCTGTTTTCTATCCGAAATAGTCCCATTTTCAATCATTTAGAATTTAACACTTAATAATTTATATGCAATGGATTTTCCATCATAGACACCAGGATGGAGAGTAACTGGGGACTCCCAACTCTGTACATGCTGGCAAGAAATCCTTGTTTCACCCTCTAATAGCACCCTACAACCAGATGCTAATACTTAAGAGCTGTGCTGTCGAAGGTACATTTTTGTTGTTTGTTTAACTTTCACATCTTTCCATTAACTGTGCCTCTGTTTTCATGTTTTAGGCATCCCTGAGGACAGCCTGGTGCTTTTCTGAATCTCCACTTTATGAACGTGACCTTAGCAGTGATTTTAATCAAAGAAAGAAAAAAGATTCCTAGGGTACATTTTCTATTTTAACATATACAGCTGGCCCTTCATATCTGTGGGTCTCACATCTGTGGATTCAAACAACAGGAGAACAAAAATTAAAGAAAAATTGTTTGCGTTTGTACTGAACACGCAGAGACTATTTTTTCTTGTCATTGTTCCGTAGACAATACAATATGACAATTATTTATGAAGCGTTTACACTGTACTGGGTATTACAGGTCATCGAGAGATGATCTAAAGTGCACCAGAGGAGGCGTGTTTGTTATGTGCAAGTACTACGCCACTTTACACCAGGGACTTATCCATCTGCAGAGTTTGGAACCCACGGGGGTCCTGGAGCCATCTGCTACAGATGCCGAGAGTCTGCGTCACTCCTCCTATTGCACTGACCAGTGACACTTCTTACTTCTTGGCCACCAAAACCAAAGCAATCCTCTTTTCCAATATCCTTTTTCTTTCTTTTTTTTTGGTGCTGGGGATCAAACGCAGGGCTTTACGTTTGCTAGGCAAGCACTCTACCACTGAGCTAAATCCCCAGCCCTCTTTTCTCACATTCTAAATTCACATCATCCTTTGTTGCAATTAAATACTCTTCCCCCAGTAATTACTTTGGGCCAATTAAATTGTACTCGAGCTTCCTTCCGTGGGCGAGACGGGCAGGATGCTGTCTGGGAAGTCCTGAGCCACAGAGAGGAGGAGGGACCTTGGCTGTCCTTGGCCGTGGCGGGCTCTGGGAGGGCGTGGCACCTCCAGAGGCGGGACCTGTGGGATGTTCCCGGGCCTCCCTCTCCTACCTTTAAAGTGCTGATGAGTCCCACACAGGGAGACCGACCTTTTCAAAAACTATACGACTCCACCACAGCCAGCTCCCAGGAGGCACCAGACTGGCTCAGACAGGATGTGTGTTCCAACAGCTGCTCTCCGCGTGTGCCTTCTGAGTCCCTCGGCAGGAACTCTGAGATGAGTGCTACTGGCCGGAACCCCAGCTACATCTTGCCAGTCCATATCCATGTACTTCATCACACTGTCATTACTGATAGGTGAACAGTATTCTCCAGGGCAGAGATCTCAGGGAGGGCACTGTGAGCCCCGTGGACATGGGGCAATGTCTGGGGACATTTTTTGATTGTAAGAACTCAAGGGACGGGGGCTTGGGTTGCTCCTGGCACCAAGTGGGTGGAGGAACGGGGCTGTGACTAAGCGTCCTGTGGTGCACAGGGAGTCCTCCCAACAATGAAGTCTTTTTCAAGATGTTAACAGTGCCGAGGTCTGGAAAACCTTCTTTAAAGAAGCAGAATAAAAGTGGACTTTAAAAGGTACTCCCTTTGAACTTCGGAGAAATCACCACCCAGGCAGCACAGAGCTTGGACTCAGCTTTGCAGCAGGACACATTGCCAGACAGAAGCCCTGTGATAGAGATGCCCCCACGTTATCCTGAGGGACGTGGGAAGGCCGGAGGGTCCGCAGGTACCAGACAAGGTTCCATGGAATTCCCACCTTGGCCATACTTGCAGCTCAGGAGAAGTCCATCCTTCGCGTTTAGTGTGACTGCTAGAAAAGCTGTGAGTCACAGACGACCGATACTAATCGAACTACCTGAGTGACTTCAGGTATAGCCTTTCTGATCTATTTTAAATCTTTTTTTGTTGTTGCTTTGGGAAGTGGCAGGCATAGGGGATGAGGTGCAATAAATATCTGCAGTGTTGTGACACATGAGAAAACCTCCAGCTATTTTCAGATTTTTCAGATTTTAATCATCCCACCCACATTACAGATGCAGGCTGCTTGGCAGCTGCTCAGAGGACAGAGCTTTATCAGTCCTCAGCATCTAATTACTTATCTTAGAGGGAATTAGGCGAGCTTCCAAGTCTACAGAAGACTTGTGTTCTGTTGGGAGTTATTAATTACAAGCAGACTTAAGAAGCATTAATTTGTTTTGGTAGTCATGCCAGGGAGCATCTAGCTCTGTCGAGTCGTATGGGAAGTGGGGGCTGGAGAGGAGGTGAGCCTCTCAGCTCCGCTGGTAAAGGGGGATTAAAACCAGATGGCCCTCATTTGTCTTTTAGCCAAGTTCCAGATAAAATATTTCTTGTTCTGAAGTTTAAATTAAATTGATGCCTGGCTGCCCCACTACGAATAATCTAAATTAATTCCTATTTTTAAAATGGCTTCCTGTTTTGCTGTTATTTTTTAAGAACCTGAGCTCATTAAAGCATGCTCTGACAAACACATCCACACTCATGCGCAGACACATCAGCAAAAAAACTGGAAGTAATAAACCAAAGTGTAAAAAGTGGTTATTTTTGGATGGTGGCATCATAGCAGAATTCAATTTTCTTTTTCTGTTTTTATGATGTTTCCAAAATTTCTACAATTAAGCACATATTTTTACAATCAGAAAACAACCCCAAATAGGGCAATTATGCATAGCTTTCCTCTTTCTAGTCCATTCTCCAATTATAATCCACCTCTACCTCTATAGCTAACTCTTTAAATATTGCATGGCTATGTATGCTGAAAAAGGGTAAATAACTGTCTTTAATACTCATCAGATCAAAATCTCACCTAGTATTATATAGCTGACTATATAACATGTTGCCAAGAAATACCATGTTAATGTGAGACTCAAGAAGTAGTTGATCAAAGGATTTCTCCAATTCTGTCTTTCACAGATGAGTATACACATCCTTGTATTCTAGCAATAGATTGTTACCAGGATAAAGGAGGAGAATAGATATCAGGTCCCAGCCAGGCCAGTCACAGGACATATTGAAGATACAAAGCTCAAACTTTGAAAAGAATCTGAAATAGAATTGTTTAAATTCAATGTCTAAAATTATATGCAATGTATACATTCACTTTTAGGTTAATAATATAAGACAACGGAGATTGACTGAGGTGAGATATAAAATATTGCTACAATGTATGAAATAACAAGGATTTACCTAAATCTCCTGGTCAACAAAGAATTGAGAGAAAGTGTATGGCTTGTTATGACACAAGAAAACTCAAGAATGAACCCATGCATATCAAAATGCAACAATTGAGAACTCCATCTCGAAAGGAAGGAAGGAAGAAACAAAGAAAGAAAGAAAGAAAGGAAGATAGAGCAAACATTTGAAAGGATGAGCCACACCAAACATTTATAGAGATCAGCCTTTTTATTGAAAAAAAAAAAACTGTCCTCTTAAAGGTAAAGTCTGTATAGTTAAGCAAAAGGTAAAGAAATTCCTCTGTAAGTATAAACTAAAATCCCTGTGCCCACAACCCAGATAGGCTGTCTTGATTCTGTATAGATGCTATGGCAGTGGCTGTCTGAAGGCCACAGAGTATGGGAGATACAGTTCAAGGAAGTATTTGCCCAAGATCAACGGAGGAAAGAAGCAGTTGTTCAAACAAACAGACCTTTGCCCATTCTGTGTTCTTACACTAGACTTCAGTTGCTTGAATCTCTCTCACAAAGGAAAACTGATCAGTCCAATTTCTCCTTCTCTCAAGCATTCGGTCTCTGATCTGAGATCTATATTAATTTACAACCTACAGAACTGTAAAATTTCTAACAGCAAGTTTGTGGCAATTATTATGGCATCAGTAGACACTAATGATGTCATCTAGTGTTTCCTAGATGACCTTTTCATATGTGTATAAATTCTTGGATATCCTCTTTTGTGAAGTGCCTGCACCAGTGTTTTGCTCGTGTTTCTACTGAATTCTTTATTTCTTACTGGTTTTTAGGGTTTCATCATCCACCTTGTAAGAGCTCTTTATATGTTCTGAATACAAAGACTTTTCATAAGTATATGTTGTGTGCTGAGGCTTGCCTTTGCAGTCTCTGAATTGTATCTTCTAATAAACAAAAAATTTTAACATGAGTGCAGTCTAATGTAGCTGATTTTTCCTTCTGAGAGTTTATTGTTGAAGAAATCTTTCCTCTGAGGCATGAAGATGTTCTCCTGTGTGTTCCAAAAGCATTATTGCTGTACCTTTCACAGACAGGCCTGGCACCCATCTTGAACTGAGTTTTGTGTACGGTCGTCTTTCCTCACATGATCATTCAGTTAACCTAGCCCTATTTAGTAAAATCCTCTTTCCCCTTGAGCTGTTGCGGCAACTTTATCATTAATAGGGATACCGCGGATGTGTGGATTTATCCTTCAGCTCTATTTTATTCTTTCAGATAGTTTATCTACCTTTGCTCTGAAACCATATTATTTTCATTACTATAACTTCAGAGTGGATCTTTGGTATCTGGAAGTATAGGCCAGAGTTTCTTTTTCAAGATTGCCTTATACATTCTTTGCCTTTCCACATAAAATCAGCTTTGAATCTGCACACACATGAAAAACCATACTGGGATTTTGATGGATCTGTAATCTCCTAGAGGAGAGCTGTTATCTTTACAATATTGAGTCTTTTAAACCATGGATATGTTTTTCCATTTACTGAAGCAGAATTTAATTTTCTCCATAAAACATTACAGTTTCAAGGTAAACGAATTTAATACTTTTCATGATATTGAAAATTTTGATTTTCTGTAAATGTTATCTTCAAAATTTCATCTTATATTTGATATTGCTGAAATATAGAAAATCAATTGATTTTTAAAATATTAACCTTGTGTATGGTAAGGGTAAGGACATTTATTTAGGTTTTCTTCAATTTTTCTCAATAATGTTTGGTAGCTTTTATGGAAATAATACATAATATTTCAGATGCTAATGGAAATGATAATATTTTTGTAAGTGAAATCTTTTAAATTTTTATCTATTTGTTTTCATAGCTTTTATATAGACATATTTTTGCTTTTTGTTAATTGACCTTATACTCTTATTAATCCATCTTGAACTGAGTTTTGTATATGGTACAAAGCTTAAGAAAAGGTTCACTTCTCATTATATACATATTCAATTAGCCTGCCACCTATCTCAATGTCTGTGACTTAATTACAAAGTGCCTTTTGCTACATAGAGTAGCATATTCACAGGGTCTGGGGTGTGGAGGTCATCGGGGTTACTCTGTCTACCATATTGTATTTCTTTTTCTTCCCATATTACACCAGCCAACCCAATATTGATTAGAAGGAAAGACAGTAGACTTATTTTTCTTCTTCCCACTACAATGGAAAAAAAAGCTTTCAATATTTCATTATTAAGTATGGTATTTGCCATATTTTGGTGGTACTTTTTATCAGATTAATGAAGTTCCTTTCTATTCTTAGTTTGATAAGTTTTTAATAAATCATAAATGGATATTAAGATCTACCAAATACTTTTACTACATATACTAAGATGTTTGATATTTTTCTTTTTTTGTTACTGTGGTAAATTATCGTCATTAACTTTCTAATGCTAAACTACCCTTCCATTCTTAGAATACTCTCACTCGGCTGAGATATTATCTTTTCCAATATCTTATTGCACTAAATTTCCAATATTTTGTTTAAGACTGTCAGTAATTTCTGATGGAGGATTTCAGTCTAAAAATATTCTTTTTCCTCCCCTCTACCTTGGGTAATACAAGAACTGTAGAGAATATTTTAAGACGATAATTGTCTAAAACTTTTCCATGTTGATGCAACCATATAACAATTCTTTTTGCTTTGATACACATGTTTTTGTGTCATTTTCTCATCTTAATAAAATAGGAACATTCTTGGGGGCATAGAATAAGACAGAAAGAGTTTTACAGAAATCACACCTTGCCAACAGAGTAGTCTATTCATTTATTTTCTGCATTTCTGCCTGTTCACAAAGTATGCTAAATTTACCAGGCTGGGCCTGGATCCTCTTTGTAACAAATACGCAATGACCTTAAAAATTAAACCACCAGATGGAGCTACTGCAGGTAATAGTCAGGATTTTGCTTCAACAGTAAAGAGTATTTTCTTTTTCAGTACGATCTAGAAACTCTTCCTGGGACTGCATCTACTAATAGTTGTTTACTTTCCCCTACCTCTGTTACCATTGCAGACCCCCAAAGTCATCGAATATTTAAATAAACATAGCTCAAAGTTAACAGAGGAAAATCACTAGTTGACTTGGGGGTTTCAGAGTTGCGCATACAACGACTGTGAATCTTTTTAGTTTATTTCAATGTTGAATTCTTATTACTCTGTGTTCTGCATATTAAAGCCTTTCTAAACAGAGAAGGGACACAAGATAAGAAATAATAGGTAATGTAAATGAAATTCAGAAACCTAGATTTGATGTCATTTGACTTACTTCTTTATCTCCCAGAGAAATATTCATTGACGCAATGTGAATGGTATCTATAAGGGCAATAAAGATTAGCATCTACACATGATTTGGGGGCCTAATCACAAGTCAGGATCTAAGATAAGAGGCAGCAGCTCCCTTGAATTTCATAGTATTGAGAATGTATTTACTCCCAGACATTATCTACTTGTCTATCCACAGAGTCTTCATCTGAGAGCTAAAGCAGCTGAAGTGCACTGTGAAATACTCGATCATCTTAAATGACAGGCACATTGGGATGGTGACAGGTAGTCAACCCTGTAAAATATTCAGGGTCAGGGTGTTATGTGTGCTCAATTCCACTTGCTGAGCACACACAGTGCTTTGTGCATTAGCAGGAGAAACAATACTCCCACCCTCGCGTTTCCATGGTGATTTCTGAGAGCAGTTCTCAAGTTTAAGAGCTACCTCTTTTAATCAGTGATCATTTTCATCTCCATGATATTCCCGGGCTGTCTTGAATTATACGATCGTTTGTTAGTCCGCATTCTGCCTCAGCTCAAGGTGAAATTTATTTGCCCAGGGCAAGTGAGGTTTTATTTTGAGAGGTAGGTGGTTTGCAGAGTGATATTGAAGCTGGAGGACATGGTAATATGACAAAGATTGCAGAAATAGAGAAAGATTTGAATGCAAAACATTTTCAATGTATAAATAATTTTTAAAAACATGTAATGAAAAAAAATCTTGCTTCAGAATGACATTCTTTTCCCTGCTCTGATTCACCACAAAAACCTACGCAAACCAACACGACGTCCTGCAGACAGCATTTTTAACATTAAATTGCAGTGCAAGTTTTCGACTGCAAGCATCAAGTAACATATAAGTGAGTCTAGCCCAGCCAATAAAATATACAGCTTTCAAAAACTTTTCCACTGATTCAATTATGGCTAATCTTGGTGGAGTCTGAAACACTAGCTAAAGACCACAAAGACTACTTCTGCCTAATGAACATTAAAAGAATTGCACAGATTCAAGTAGGTGGGTAAAGAAAGCTGTTGTTATTTTAAGCAAAATTAAAACAGATGGGAGAGACTGACATACATGTATTTAGATATGTGCCTGCCTCACATTTAATCTTTTATGAATGGCTGATCCCAGATGGTGATGGGATTCAGCAGCACAATTTTAGATATGGAGTCTATATTCCTTTTGCACCAATGTCCTGCGTCAGCTACAACTTTTCTATTCAGTAGGCAAAACAAATACCAAAAGGAAAGAAACCATCATGAAAACAGGTTCTCTTGATATTTCGGTAATGAAGAATAGTCAATTTATCAAATCAAGTCCAAACATTTCCCCACACCCTCTTCAATTCCTTACTGGTTTTGTGCGACTTTTGCACTGTCACACAAATGCAGGGTGATGAAACAACGAGAAATCTAAAGGGATGAGCACAGCAGACACATTTTGCTGAGGAATGACAGTGAAAAGTTTCACTAGCTGCCAAGCTCAGAATGGGACGCGCATGTCACAGCATGTCACCTGTAACTCTTCTGAAACATCGTGCTTTATCTTGGATAGCGACTGAGACAACAGAAACCAAGTCCCGAGAGACCACCTACTCGACTCCGTCAGTCATAGTTATTCATTTACTTGCTGATTCCCATTCCTGGATAGCGAGCCTCCAACTACAGCAATTTCTTCATCTTCTGAGATATGGCAAACAGCACATTGTCCATCAGGTGGGGAACCAATTCAGATACGTTCAATGAATACATAATAAAAGCTGCTGCTTGTACCTGTCATGTATCAGTCACTGTGCTAGACCCTAGTGAGGTAAAATGGACAAAAAGTTTATGTATGTAAGGTGTATAATGTGGTTTAAAAATAGGTATACATTGTGAAGTGATTGCCACAATCAATCTAGTTAGCCTCTATCACCTCACAGTTACCCTCTCTTCTCTCTCTTTCTGTTCGAGAACACTTAAGATCTACTCTCAGCAATTTTTGAAGTACATAATATGGTATTAACTATACTCAGCACGCATAACCAAGTGAAACTTTGTACCATTTGGCCAACATCTCCCATTTTCCCCAAGCCCCAGCCCCTGGCAACTGCCATTCTCTTCTCTGTTTTTGAGTTGAACCTTTTTATATCCCTTATACAAGTGAAATTGTGCAGTATTTATCCTTCTGTCTGGTTTATTTTAGCCAGTATCCATCCATGTTGTTACAAATGGCAGGGTTTTCTTCTATTTTAAGTCTGAATAATACTCCATTATATTAAAATATACATATTCTTTGAGACATGGTTTTGCTATGTAGTTCAGGCTGCCCTCGAACTCACAATGATCCTCCTACTTCAGTCTCTTGGGTGCTGAGATTACAGGCATGTGCCACCATACCTGGTTATGTGTGCATATATTTGTATGTATAAATAAGTTAGTTTATCTATGCTTCCATCAATAGATGACACTTAGGTTGTGAATAGTGCTAGAGGGAACATAAAAGTGCAGCTCTGAAATACTGATTTTATTTCCTTTGGGTACATACCCTGAGTTGGACTGCTAGACTACATGGTAGATATATAGCTATATATGTATGTATGTGTGTGTGTGTGTGTGTGTGTGTGTGTGTGTGTGTATTTTTTTTTGAATTTACTTACATTCTTTCATTTAATGCTCAGAGGTTAAACTAACCTCCATTTGACAGATCAGGTGAGAGACGGGGCTCCCAGAAGTGAAGTCTAAAACGCCTGGAGACCTGTGGCTGGGTGAGTGCCAAGCTGGCATTCTGACACAGGTCTGGGTAGGCCCGGCTCAGCCGTCGGGTGGGGAGGTCTAAGGAGATGGCAAATGGCACAGGCATGAGCCATCTCCACACTGCTGTGGGTGGCCAGTGGCAGGAGCAGTGTCTTTACTGGACACTGTGACGGACAGCTGTGGGGGCACAAACCACAGAAAGATGCCACCACAGACAGATTCCACCACAGAAAGCAAGACAAGGAGAGAAAGGAACATGAAGGTGTCCTGTGCTTGCCAAAGGAAGGGCACAGAGCAATGGGAGACGTGCCAAGAACTCTTCAGAGGGGACTGGAGTGGAGCCAAGCTCCTGCAGGAGGAGGGCCAGGACCAGATAGATAATTCAGGGATGATTATTATAACCCTGTTATTACTTGCTGGAGAGCTAGGAGATGTGGGTAATGTTTTGAGCCAATATTTACATAGGACACATTTTACCTCCCAAACTAGATTATAATAGCCTCACTAGTAATATGCATGCCTAGAGTATTTTCTGTGTCCGCCATGGTTTCCAGCACATTTCCCTATCATCTGTTCTGTGTCTCTGAAGGTCGCTGTCCTAAAGCCAGCTGATACATGGAGAAGTCACGCCTGGGAGTTGCCCTAATGGTCTAGCACAAGAGCAGTGGGAGGATTTCTCTGCCCTGTCTAGAGCACAGATCTCATGGATCATGTGCTGAAGGTGCTGTGATTGGTTCAGCATGGGGTCTTGAAAAGAGAGGACCACCAGGTCACCAGAGCTTGGGCTCATTGTCTTTTCCTCAATTCCTTTTATTCTGATTCCATACAATGGAAAAAAGCTGACTTTAGGGGCTGGGGATTTAGCTCAGTGGTTAGAGTACTTGCCTTGTAAGCACAAGGCCCTGAATTTGATCCTCAGCACCAAAAAAAAGAAAAAGAGAAAAGCTGACCTTAATTTAGTTTGTAAAACTGGATATCCTACCTGGAAGGGGAACACGGCAATCACAGATAAATGAAGAGTCCCCTGGTCCTTGTAGCAGCTGGACTTTTCCTTTGCCTTTTGGGCGTGGGAATTGAATTTGGGGCCTCACACATGCTACACACATATTCTAGGACTGAGCTGCTTCCCCAGCCCAGCAGTTGGGCTTTTCACTATCAAGTCATAGAGGGTATTCTTGCTCATCAGACCAATAAGGAAGAATTATAAAGTTTATATACTTGGCAAAGCTGAAATATAGACCTAAATCTCCAACCTCACAACTGCTGGTTCCCAGTGGAGCTGAAAATTAGGCAGCACACAGGAAATACTGACCAATGAAATATCATCAGAACCTAGTATTCGCCTCATTTTAAAAAATATACTTTAAGAGAGAGTGACACCAAAAATATACCAATTTTCTGAAATTATTTCTTTGGGTTGTTTATTATTATAATGTGAGTTTAGGAACAAAAGAAGATCGCTGTAAATTAAAAAAACTTTATGGGATTTAAGCAATATATTTTATGTGATATGTATCATATGGTTTAAAAATTGTAATTTTTTTAGAAAAAATGCTACAAAGTTGTGAACCTAAAATACACTAAATAGGGGCTGGGGATTTAGCTCAGTGGTTAGAGTGCTTGCCTCGCAAGCATGAGCCCTGAGTTTGATTCCCGGTACCAAAAAAAAAAAAAAAAAAAAAAAAATACAGTAAATTGCCTTCCCAGTGACCAAGTGAACATTAGTCTTTCATATTCACACAACTACTTTTCAAGTGCTGAACAGCCTACACAATTTAAATCCTGTGACAGTACCACTTAGCTTGTGAGTGTTTGCTCATATGAGAACAAAAATCCCAGTTATTGCAGAGGGATTTGGCTTTTCCAAATCCTCCTTCAGCTGTTAGAGAAGGCTGGACCTCGGCTCTTCGTTGGAATCTTGGACAGGCTCTTTGTTTGGGAGCATTTTAACCCGGGACTAGAAGCACAGGTGTGACATGAGCTCCTTTATGACTAAAAAATGCCCAAGACTCTACATTTCTGTGACTAAATGCAGTTCAAGAAGGGATTATTATTGAGACTAGGTCTAGACGCCACTGGACAGGAGTCCTTAGCAGCTGCCAAGGATAAAGCGTTTCAGGAGAAAGCATCTGCTTCAAAGTCCTCCCGCCTCCGTGGGGAGGGGCTCATCCTGGCAGCTGCGACCGCAGGCAGGGTCACACCGAGCTGACAGCAGCTGTCACTAGGCGCCACAGAGGTCCCAGGAAGGTGGGGTCTGAGTCAGAATGCTTTCACGGAAATGCAGGCGGACGTCCAGGGCTCAGCACGTAGACAGGACAGTGGGCTGCACTGGCGAGCTACAGCTGGGTTGTTTTGCCCATTGCCGGGTGCGTCATGCTGAAGGGTTCTGGTCTTCTGAGAGAAAGCGCTTCGCACGGCCAGCAGTGTGTACTGTTTACCGAGAGAATGGGCGACAGGTGGAAGCGCTGGTGTTGTGTAAGGTCCTCCCGCCCCCTGACAGCACCTGAAGGCCACTGTCACAGTGACTCCATGTTGCTTCTCGCCATCTTAGCTGATGTAGAACTCAGATGCTCTGGGGCAGCTTTGTCCTCCCAAAGTCTGGAGTTTGCCAGTCCTCCAGACGGTGCAGCACAATTGTTAAACGCTTCGGATTTATATTTCGGACAAACAGGTTTGAATCTTGGCTTTACATAATACCAGATCTTTGATCCAGGGAAAATTACTGTATTTCTTTGTACCTTAGATACCACTTCACAGTGCTGTTGTGGGAATTAAATGAGATGCTGATCCAGCCCAACACGCCTGCAATACATTTGCATTACTCTGACATTATTAAAGTATGGTTGTTACATACGCAAATCAATATATGTAACACACCACATCAACAAAGTCAAAGACAAAAATCACATGATCATCTCAATAGATGCAGAAAAAGCATTTGACAAAATCCAACACCCGTTCATGATAAAAACACTACAGAAATTAGGAATAGAGGGTGTATATCTCAATCTGATAAAAGCCATATACGATAAACCAACGGCCAACATTACACTGAATGGACAGAAACTGGAAGCTTTCACACTAAAATCTGGAACAAGACAAGGGTGTCCACTGTCACCACTGCTATTCAACATAGTTCTAGAAACATTAGCCAGAGCAATTAGACAAGAGAAAGAAATAAAAGGAATAAAGATAGGAAAGGAAGAAGTGAAACTATCGTTATTTG